>JBBMKC010045166.1:0-17969 GCA_037834085.1 Bipalium vagum | reverse complement strand
TTGAGACGTTGGTCTAGTAATCAACGCGAAAAGATTCTGACTTTAATTAAGCGTAACCTTAAGGGAAAGTTTTCTTGAAGAGGATTGCTGTAAAAACAATCACTCTCAATCTTGTAAACAGATCTTTGTAGTCTCAATAAAGTTTTTAAAAGTAAATTGGTTATTTTAGTTATTTCAAATTCACATAAGCGAACACGCAAAGTCAACCTTCTAACCGTTAAGCTCTTAGTCTTTGCTCCAATTTAAGAGACTTAACATTTTCATTTAGGTGATGGTACACATTTATACTATATCCATTTGATTTTAGATGATGAAAGATTGTCATTGGATTACTGTTCATCCTCCAAAAGAAATATATGCTTTTTTGATACTCTTCATCTTCCAGAACTGCTATCTGTTGCTCACCATTGAAATTGGTGGTCGGCCAGTGTGTTGAGTATCTTGAAGATTAGGCATGCAACTTTCGAATTTCTCGAACCAATATATTTCAGTAATCCAGGCCGAAACATTATAACTTTCTTTGACCACTTCACCAAATTTTGACTTCAATTAAAATAAAAATCAATAAGTTGTATAATTTTTTTTTGTAGAACTTCAAAATTAACTTCAAAGCGGTCAGATTTTAATAAGATATTACATAAACAGTTTCACAATATTTTAGAGCAGTAAAGATCTTTCAAATAAACGTATCTTACATTATATAATTAAAAAAAAACAAAATTATTAAACCATAATATAGATTAGAAGAATCGATATTATCCATTTAAATGTTATCAGTAATATCAATGTTTTCCATACTTATCGATCTAAATTTAATTATTTTATTTAGGTAAAAAATTTCCACGCAAGTTCTCAAAATTCAACAATTACATTTCATAATATTAATTTTCATCATATATTATGGTAAATAGTTATTAATTGTCAGTAGTTCATTCTTAACTTGATGCAATAACTTTCATCACATTAAAAACAAGAACAATTCATTTAATAACCAACTAATAAACTAAATTTACCAATGAAAGCATTAAATAATAATATAAATTTAATAATCTTTTATCACCAATATACATAATTTCAAATTATTTACAATGAAGCGCTCTATTTGACTGATTATTACAAATGTAGACTGTACAATTTCTCAAGTGATGTTTAAAGCCTAATTAATTTCATACGTTGATCAATCTTCCAGGAGTATTAGCTCTTTCTCTGCCTTTCATAGATATATTAAAATGTCAATAATGATACAAAGCTAATTCAAAAGTTATGGAAAAATGAAAATTTAAACAAGTTTGGCTTAAAAATTGATTTTAATAAAACTAAATTATCAAAAAAAATTTTTTTAATAATAAAATTTAAGATAATTCGTTTTGATTTTCAAATTTCAAAAACATGAAATGATTTTTGCAACATTAGTCAATAAGTTTTAAATAATTTTTCAAGTAAATATTCAGGTTCTTGAAGGCAAAATTAATATCAAACAATTTCATAGAGATCAACAATGTTCTTTTTCTAAATTTTTGACACTAGAGTAATGTAAAAGTTCGTGCTCAAAAAAGTCTTATAAATAAATTTCACATTACAAATAATGTTTTCCGTTAAGTTAAAAATTTAATAACTATATTTTATGTTTAAAATATATAATTTTACTTAAATAGCAATTTATCATTTTTTAAAAATATTGAAATATTGACTGAGTTTATGAATATATAATTTTATGAATTTCAATAATTAATTTTTTCAAACCTTGTGATTAAGATAATTTCTACAAAATTTGAGATTTTTGATACGATGAGATCCACACTATCTAAGTGAAGAGCAAGCGAAGAACAGAGTTGATATGTGCAAAGGTTGCTTGATAACCCGGCAGATGATCTTTTTGAAGACGTATTATTACATCAGATGAAAAGTGGATATACTTAGTGAATCATAATCGAGAAAAACGGTGCGGAGGAATAGTGTTACCGTATCTAAGCCCTCTTAAGTATCAATACTTTTTTGTAATGATTTTTACGAAATTGGTATGAAAACCAACATTCGTGTTCACCTCTTTATGTTTCTTAAGTTACTTACTAATACAAAGCTAAAAATATTATAGTTATTGCTATAAGAGGGAAACAATTTACTCAATAACAGTTGAGTATTATTGAATATTATGATACAAGGTCAGAATTTATAAATTAAGGTTGTTAAATATATTATTTATAATTTTCTAGTACATCTACTAGATCAAAACGAAGCCAGTCTTCAAATTAGCTGTTTGGGATGCTGAATGCTTAGATGAAACTACTAAAAGTTTGACTTTGAGCAGGGCCAGAAAATTATGCAACACAAAAAAATGAAATGAAGTATCATACTAAATTACACAATAACATAATCTGTGAAGTAATAATAATATAATATAATATACAGTAGAGTGCAAAAATTGTTGCCCTATATATATATGTCAACTTTTTTATATATATGTCAGCTGTTATTTGAATTAAGTTTTCGCAAATATGCTTATTCATAAGAAGAAAATTATAAATATGTCAATGTTTATAAATATATTTTTTTAGAGATCTGTTATAATAAAAATGTCGTCAAAACAAAAATCAAGTAGAATGATTGCAAAGCGTTCAGTTATTTTGCATTTTGGAATATTGAAGAACGTTCTCTGGAAACAATATCCATAATAACAAAGATCTATCTAAAAACTGTGAAGTACAACATAAATAAATTAAAGAATAATATACCATTGAAGACCATTCTCACAAGGGGCAACCTGTGGAGATTAATGTGAGTGAAAATAAAGTTCTTGTTCAATGGATTAGACGGAATCATGAGGTTACATCAAAAGAACTTGTATAAAAGCTAATGGACAATTGACCTTTAGAAGTTTCTCAAATAACCGTTCAACGACATCTTAAAAGACTGGGTTATCCATAATTCCTTATCCCACAGGACTCCAATGCTAATGCAAAAACATAAAGATACAATTCAGCACAATGATTTTTTTTTCGAACTAGTTTGACTGATGAAACGTACTTGCAATTGTTTCGAAATACTATTTGTAGATGGTCGAAGAATTTAAGAATTGAATTCAAAAGAATTTCAAGAAATAGAGAGAAGATTATGCTATGGGTCGGTTTCATCATCAGCATGCATTTATAAGAGTTATGGATGAGCTACATTTTGTAGAAATTCTTCAGGAATAACTGATTTCAAATGATAGAAAAATGTTTGGCTGGATTTGGAAATTACAAATGGACAATGATCCAAAACATAAAAAGTCGGGTTGCTCAGGAATTCTTGTCTATTGAAGCACCAGAAGTAATGGACTGGTCTTTTGATAGCCCAGATGTTGATCTCAGAAAATCTACAGTCAATAGTTAAGCGTTGCTTGAAGATAAGAGAACCAATAAATTTTGATTAATTAATAGAGTTCTCATATGAAGAATGGAATAAGATTTATATGAACATCTTAAATAATTTAGTAAACTTGATGGCGGCAAGATGTTAGGCGCTTACTGATTCCAAAGAATAAAGAATCAATTTTTAAATATAATACATTTGTACCTTTGAATATGATATTTCTTGAACATATTTCTTGTTTTTATTTATTTTTAATTCGTCTATAAAAATTAGAAATAATGATGGCAAAGTTTTTTGCACTATACTGTATATAACAAAAATGTCGTTTATACATATTAAACAACAAAATTAAAAAAAATAAAATTTGAAAAAATAATATCAGTAATTTTTAATAAATATTGTAAATATAACAATGTGAGTAATGTATTTTTTATTACTTAAGGGAAGTTAAATTTTAAATTAATACAAAATAAGATGTATTATAAAATATTTATGATAAAAATTGTTTTGCTTTAATCTTTTTTCGTTGCGCTTCTTGATGCGCTTCTCGTTGCTGAACCACTTTTCTTACGAGGTGATTTTTTCTTACTACTAGGTCTAGGATATGAATCGACTAAATGTTTGGCAAAATCTGCATATGGAATTCTTCCATCTGTTCCAGCTTTAGCATCCTTTATTAATTCATTAATTTCGGCCTCTTCCAATATTTCTCCAAGGCTTGCTAAAGACTTTCTTAACTCTGTTTCATCAATAAGTCCGCATTCTGTTTTATCGAAGGCCTAAAATTTAATATTTATAATGACAACAGCTTAATCAAAAATTAAGAATAGAAATAGAATTAATTTCGATATTATTATAATGTTGTTATTTCAGTAAAAAATGCGCATATTAACGAATGACATACAAATTGATATGGGTAGATTGAAACAGAAATGGGAAAAAGATTTCTTAATTATTTTTCTTGATATTATGATAGAAAGTTCGCTCTTTCAACAATAGCGATTAAGAATTCGCAATTCATTTCTATTCAAAGTCATCTAAAATTATTTATTTATTAAAATTATTTTATTAAATAGTTTAGTTATATCTTATGAATTTTTAAAAATTGCGCTAATGAATATAATGAATTAAGAATATTTAACTAAGCAGTACTCAAATATTATTATTGATTAGATTTAATATCACTAATAATCTAATATTTTGTAAGTTCTCTTGAATTTATGCACCAACCTAATATTCCAAAAGCCTCAACTATATTTTATTCTTGGTTCATCTTTAGTGCAAAATTGGTTGACTATTTTTTACTAATTGTGAGATATATTGAAAATTAGTCGGGGGATCTAGCTCAGCGGTCAGAGTAGTGCTTGCGCATGTGAAGGTCCCGGGTTCGAATCCCGGTATCTCCGATTAATTTTCAACTAACACTAATGAAAGCTGTAATGTTCAAAAAAGAAAATCAGTTCTTGTCATTTACAAAAAACAAAACACAAAAAATTAACATATTATTTTTAATTTTAAGAACGTTCTTATCAACAAAATGTTGAAAAATAATACAAATGTAAACTGTTTACTTTTATTTTTATAATTTAAAAATATTTTATGATTGTACAAATATTTGAAATGACATGTCAAACCCTGTAAATTTCGGATCGATTTTAGTATATCAGAATGACACCAAAATCGAGTCGTGGTTTCGCATACAAATTTCATATATTGTTTAATAATTTATAAAATGCAAAATATATTTATAAAATATAAAATAAAAATTGGATAAAAGATTTTTAAAGTAAGTTTTAAGACGAATGGATAAATAATATGAAAGTGATAAAATTACCAAAAAGGCTTGATCAATGATGGAATAGAGTTCACTCTTTGGTTTGGAATATTGCTTCATGATAACCTTAAAATCATCGTAGGTTAGCCGAATCTCTTCTGGAATAGAATTATAATTGATATATAAAAATCTCATATTATACAAACCATTTTCTGTATTTTGAATGTATTTTCACAAAACAATCTCAAACACCAAGGCTTCTCGAGACCCATAAAATTTAGACTATTTTGGATATCAAGAACTTATTCTTTAAGTGTTATTTTTATGTATTGTTAAGAAATTATGCATAGAAATGTGAAAGGTCTTCCATACAGTATGCTTTTATCACAATGCTTTAACATTTTAATATAAAACTTATTCTCGGTTGTACTCCTTACTATAACGAATTGTAGTGATTTTGAGTGCCACAATGGCACCAGGAAACATTAGAAAAATTAGGGCTGTGCTGCAGTTAACAGATGGATCAGACAAGGAATGCAGTTCAAAGGAAATTTGTAACCGTCGAATCCATGACCATTTTCAAGATATTGATTAACAAAAATTCATGTAAAAAATCACCATAGATTGAAAGCAGCAATCGTTATTTCTTTGTTGAGATATGGAAAATTGATTATCGCATGATCTTTCCGACATAAAAAATGAACTATTTGAGACTCGCCGACATCATTTGAAGGAAATAACCCTGATATTTTACATTTATTTAAACAGATCGCTCAATTCATAAAGTTATAGATTGTAACTAAATACGAAGAGGTCAGAAATTTTCCAGATATCCTAAATTCTTGTTTATAAGCCGAACTTGTGGGTACGTGGCTTCATTACAAACCAAAAATATAAAATTTTTACTTAGATAAGTCGAACCCGTGCATACGTCGTAACATGAATTTTTATAAAATTGTTAAAATTAATACATACAATTTTAAGCAAATTTGTTTGAATATTGTTAAATCAATAACATTTTAACTCTGATATGGTCAACTATTGGTTAGAAAATATCTTGCGTGAACGCAAGAATTCGTTCTTTTGTCAGAAATCAGTGCTGATTTATGATTCAGCATAACCTCGTATAACAAAAGAAATCAAAGATAAGGTGAAAAGTTTTTCAATATCTTTCTCGTTTGATCTTCTATTAGTCCGCGGTAGTCAGGTTTTTATAAAAGGTATAAGGCTAATTAATTCTGATTAAAACAAATCAATATAGGCAAAAAAAGTTAAATAGAAAAATATCATTTATTATTAAAAAAAATTTTAAATTCATTTTATTAAATTTTAATTTAAATTAATAAAATAAATATAATTAATATTAATTATTATGAATAAAGATTCTATATTAGCATATCCTCATTAATTAAATTAACTTTACCGTCGGCATTGTTTTCATCAACCGCGCTTTGAATAATTTCCTCAATTTCTTTTTCAGTGGGACATTGACCATTTATTCTCAAAGCGTATCCAATCTGAGACGCGGGGATCCATTCTCGGCGGTGCTTGTCAATTGAATTGAAGGTTTCCCGATATACTAAATATGTTAATAATGTACTGGCAAGTATTTATTTATTTATTATTATTATTATTATTATTATTATTATTATTATTATTATTATTATTATTATTATTATTATTATTATTAATTTTTTTGATGTTGCATTTTCTGGAAACATTTTGACTTTAAAGAATTATATTTTTACCAAATATTCATTAAATATCCAAGGAATGAAATCACACAAAGGATGAGAAATTTTTTTTTATAATAATTCATTAATTAATTAGATTAATTTTTTATTTATTGGCTCTTATTTTTTGAACATGTAAACCATTTCATTTTAAGGCAAATATAAACTCACCCTGGACCTTTAAAATAAACATGTTCCTTATAAAATTAGTTGGGACAATAAAAAGAAGCTGATTTAGGCTTTGAGAAATATATAAAAGCAATTATCATCCAGTGAAAGAAATCATTTGACGTGGTTATTTTCAATAATAAATCGGAAGGCAAAAGTAAACATTTGGAGGAAATAACAAAAATTCAGACAATTGCTTTTTGACATTGTTCGAATAATTTTCTCACGAGAATGATCTCTACCTTCATAAGCTCACAATGTCAATACAATGAGAGATAAAAGACGGAAAGGATTGCTTCCGATAAATGGACAAGTTGAAATGGAATCGAACTAACTTTTTTCTTCTTCCGAACTGATCGTTAAAACCTGAAAAAATAAA
Organism: Bipalium vagum; assembly: GCA_037834085.1. Taxonomy (NCBI): domain Eukaryota; kingdom Metazoa; phylum Platyhelminthes; order Tricladida; family Geoplanidae; genus Bipalium; species Bipalium vagum. The sequence continues at coordinate 10,564 of JBBMKC010045166.1, read as the reverse complement.
ATAAAGATGTTCAAGATACTTTGAGGATTCTAAAGATTTAGATCACTGAGATCTGAGATAAATGTAAATAAAATTCACAAATAAACCTTACTTCATTGGTGCCCTCCTGTTCCATGAAAGTGAACTGAAAACAATCGATACTATTACAAATGATCACGTTTGCTAAATCCAATAATTTCAGAATTTAAATATTTGCGTGTGTGTGCTCGTGTGCGTGAGTGTGTGTTCGCATTGAATGACGCTTGTTGTCATGGTGAATACAATGATGCAATGATAATTGTCCACAATTCTGCTGTTCAATTTCACTGGACTTGTTGTTTTCACCTATCACAGAATGCCATGGAAATACTATTTTCGTTATTATTATTAGTTGAACAATCGTAGAAATTATTTATTGTTTCCATTTTCTGATAATATGTCAATAAAGAAGATGTTACTAATTTTTTTATTTCTTTGAACGTGTTATTTTTGTTTTAATTTTATCTTAAGTTTTTGAATTTATTATTACAGGGTTTTCACTCTCATTTTGAACATGTGTATCTTCATTTTAAAATAGGAAAATCAATTTTAAATGTATGATCTTCATCAGTGGTGCTTTGTAAGAACTGAATATGTTCATTTTTCACTTACTATCTACTCTACTTTCCTTTAATTATATACCTTTATTACAGCATAAACTGTTGTTAATTTGAATTTTGAAACATCATCTATTTCTCTTTCTAAGGTTTGGCCGTTAAGATACGAATCGATTATGAGTTTTCTATCTTTGTTTGAGAACATGAGAGAATGTTAACAATTATTCAAAAAATTTACATAACGTTATTAATTATGCATTTAAACAAATTTAAAATTGATTTACATAAATTCAAAATGAAGGTACACATATTCAAAATGGGACTAAAAAACCCTTTTATATTATTTTACTTAAATTACTGGTATTATATTTAATATCAACTATTACTTGTTTTAATAATAATGTAATTATAAAATTTAATATATTTAACTTATTTTAAATTCTTATAAAAATTGAAATAATTATAAAGTTGTTTTAATTATATGTAATTAATTATATATTAATTAATTTAAGTAGAATATTTATTTTTATAGTTAAAATTCATGAACTAGTGTTGTTTGTTAATAAATATTAAATATTAGATATACACTTACTCCATACCATAAAACCTGATTTATTTATTTTAGAAAAGAATTTGTAAGTCTAGTTTGTTTAATTGATGTCATATTGATTATTATAGAAGGTGCTATCTAATGATAAGAAAATAATAATCTTAATACATTATGCTGGAATTCTCATGAAAATTGGCAAAGTACAGCCACAGTACGAAAAATTGAAAGTCAATGGGATGCACTCAACATTTACAAAGATTACGCATACGACTTACGAAAGAAATTTTTTTCATTTCATTAAGTGTATTTCAGAGGAGACTGAGATTTTACATAAAAGTGTTCAAAGAAGAAGGAATGAGACTTATTTCCAGAAGAACATGTCCTCTGTTAGGTGAAGACCAGAAATTGAAGAGGCTAAAATGGTGTCGACAGAATCTTCATCATCAATGGAAGGGTCATGTTGACATAGATGAGGAGTGGTTTGAATTGTATCCAAACCAGCGGGAACGATATCATGCCAGCAGTCCGCGAAGAAAAAAGCTACTACTTAGTAAAGGTAATCCACCAAAGATCATGATTCTCACAGCTATTACAAAGCCTGATGTTGAAAATGGATTTAATGGATTGATTGATATCTGGAGGATTCAGAAAAATGAGATCAAGCTTTTTACCGAAAATCATCTTAAGGGTGACTCCGGATTTAAATGCAAACGACATCGGTTTTTCACGTTTCTCAATAGGCGAGTTGTTAGAAATAAATGTAAAAATGTTGAAGAATTGTGGTTCTCATTAGAAGGGAATTTATGATCAACTACACCTGAAACGACTTTAATTCTTGAAAGCAAATCTCGGAAAGGAACGAAAATTATAAACCAGAAAGGTTTAAACGCTAATGTACCACATTCGTTATAATAAACTTTGTTAACATTATTTGTCTTATTTTATTATAATTAGTTTTAACAAATCGGGATTTTTTATGGTATGCAGTAAGATATTTATTAATATTTTAAAAGGTGAAAAAAGCACTTTTATATTGAAAATTATTGAAAATTTAATTCTATTTTAAATTTTAAAAATATTTTAATTTTAGATATTTTTTTATTTTTCAAAATTAAAAGACTTAAATAATAATATATTTAATTATTTGTTTAATAATTTTTAAAAAAAATTTCTTTTATAAAGAAATAAATTTTAAAAATTATTTTTCGTTTTTATATAAAAATAATTTTAAAATTAAATCCATAAAAGAATCAGTAAATCTAATTTTTAAATGATTATAAAATTTTAATATTTTAATTAACGATTTTTTCAATCATTGATTCATTAATTTTCTTAAATTTTAATTTATTTAATATTTTTATTAAAATAATAATATTGATTTATTTAGTTTCAATTTTTTCTACCAGCGTTTATTTTTTGTTTTTATTAAATTATTTAAAAATTCAAAATGAATTAAAATCAATTTTTTATTTAAATATTTTTAACCAGTAAAATTTGAGATAAATAATTTAAATTGGAATATTTTCATTATTTTCATAATCTAATTTATTTAAAATAAGAAAAAATGGCATTACAAATTTCCGATATTTGTCACGCAGAGTATAGTGGAGAAACGGAAATTACTTATTTTTGTAAACCTTGTATAAAGACTTTTAAAAGTCCCAGTGGCTTTTCTAAGCATATGAAGGTTGGGCATTCAGTAACGGTCTATGTTTGTAGAAAGTGCACTGCTATATTCAATGAGCTTGGTCATTTATTTCTTCACACAAGGGAAAAGCATTCAGAAAAAACCTTTCAATCCAAGCGTCTCCAATGTGAATTGTGTCAATATTCAACTGATAATGGTGGTCTGTTCAAGCACCATATGCGGGCTCATTCTGGTAAGAAGCCTGAGATTTGTGATATCTGTAAGAAAGGCTTTACTCAAAAGTCAAATATGAAAATCCATCGCAAGCGTCATTTCCGACCCGTAGCAGACTTCTTTTGCAGCGAATGCGACAAAAGCTATGGAACGCACGACGTTCTTCTTTCTCATATTGCGTCTAAGGAACATAAACTGTCCTGTTTCATCAATCAAACATTGAATATCAAGATGGAAATACTCTGTCAGATCTGTAACTTCAAAACTGAAAATATCGAAGAACTTTTAAGTCACGGAGAAGAATGCTTTTGTAGTAACAATCTTTCCTGTGAAATCTGCTATCAAAAGCTGTCTTTAGATAAAATTGTTCTTCGGGAACATCGAAGAATGCACAAAGAACAATCGTTAATCTGTTGGGAGTGTCCTGTTGGTTCGGAACTTTTTAATTCAAAAAATGCCCTGATTCTTCATTTTGCCAAAGCGCACGGAATAGATTTCCAAAGATCACACGTATGTCGATATTGTGAAGAGTTTTTTGACAACAAAGATCTTCTTCAACAGCATATTGATGCTGAACATGCTGATAAGAAATTTAAACATCAACCCAATCTCGAAATCGGAAGACTACAGTGTGAGTATCCTGACTGTTCTTTTTATACTAATTCATTCATGCAATTGGAAAAGCACATAAAAACAGTTCATAATAGTGAAGAGACTCATTTTCAAGTTATTTCTGAGGAAAAATGTCCAAATACAATTATCAAAAAAACAAGAGGTCGTCCAAAAATTTGTAACAATGAAACAACCGAAAAACATGCAGCTAACAATGCCGTGATCTTAAATCCTATTGCTTTGAAAAAAAGAGGTCGCCCAAAAACTAAGTTTGACAAAGAAGAACCTAAAATTCCGAAAAAAAGAGGACGGCCAAGTAAAATTAGCCAGCAAGTTAAGAAAGAGTAAAAGTTTAACTTTTAAAAATAAATTATTTTACTTTTTTCTATTTCTTTTTTTATTTTAGAGTTTTGTTAATGTTTTGTTTTAAAAAAATTAAAAATAATAAAATTGCAAGTCATAAATTAACAAGGTTTTAAGTGTAATGTTTGTAACTGCAAAGAAATATTCAAAGAATCAAAACAGTGACTCCAAAAGAAAAAAAGCAAAATTTAAATCCCGTGGATGTAAGGGAAAAATATCAAAATTCGAATTAGCGAGCATTCCTAAAAAAGTAAATTAAGAACCAATCAAACTTTCTTTTTCAAAAAAGACAGTTAAAAAAAAGCGAATGAAAATAAACTCCATGTAGTAACTTTGATAATGACGGAAATAGAAAATCTGTAAATCAATACTAATAAATAAATTTTAATCAAAGATTGATTTACAAAATGTAGAAATCAATAAATGATCAGTGTTTTCTTAAATGAATATTTTGAAAAATTAAAAGTTTAGGAATTTCAGAGTTTTTTTTTACTTTTATACAATAATAAAACAGATTATAAATATATCATAAAGAGAATTAAGAATATTAAAATCGAATGAAAATCTGAATCAAAGAAACAAAAAAGTGCACCAAGATTATAATAAATAACATTTTTGCTTGTTATTTATTATAAAAAATTGAATCAAAATACTCACAATAAGGTTATTTACTTTATAAAAATACAATAGAAGGTGAATTTTCGATCGAACAAACTATCAAAATTACCAAAAAACAAACACTCCAAGTGAGAAAAGCAAATAACCAATTAAAAGCTTGCACAAGTTAAATACCAAGCTGATTAATAATTAAATAAATATTAAATAAGTTAATATATAAATATTAATAACCAATCTGTCATTGGCCAATTTCTAAAACAAACTCAAATACATTAAAAAAAATTACATTGGAAATAAGATATTTATGTTTCGAAATGTTACAACTTATTTTTACTAGTTGTATATTCTCCATATCATAACATGAAAACCAAAGTAAAAAACCCAAAAGAAACACAATATTAATCCCAAGACAAAAATATACTGACATGTAAAAATTACTACTAATAATAAATGAAAATATAATATTAGGGTAAATCACGTTAAATTGGATGTGAAGAACTTTAAATGAATCTTTATTTAATCATTATTATCAATATAAGGTTTTGTTTAAATAGCTTAATGTACGTTAGTATATTCACGTATAATTTAAAAAACAGTTTTAATTTTAGATTACGAGAACATAAGTAAAAATAATCAATTAGTCATAAAGAGCAATAGATTACGAAGATGTCGCCTTTAGAAGTAAGCAAGACCATTACGCCGAATTCCACAAAACAATATAGAAACGGGAAATCGGCAAATAGTTAAAAAATCATTCAAAACTCCTGTTTTTCTCCAGGACAACAAGCTCAGTAAAAATTAAACATCTCCTATTTTAAGATGTTCAGTCACTCCATGATCTTTGGCACAGTGTGACTGCTGTGCACGGAGCCTTTACATAAATTTTTTTGTTTAGTTTTGGTTTCTTTTTGTTAAATAAAATGAAACTCTTCAAATTTTGCGTAAATTAACCTAATCAATGAAGTAAAGGTACGAATGTATTGTATCTAATCACAAGTTATTTATATTTTTGTGTAATAAGGATTTGAAAAGATTGGGTGAAAACATATGAAAGCAAAAATAAAAAAATGTGAATTTTTTATTGAAATTGCTTTATTTATTGAACTCCAAAATTAAACATTTTATTGTGAATTCCTATGCAAGTTTTATTTTCTTCCTAAACATAGAATTTGATTATTGCTTGGTTTTCAATCTTTTCCATACTAAAATTAATAAATGACAAATCAAATTCAGACATGTGCTAGAGTCTAGACAATAGTAAGGTGATTGGTTCACACCAAATTTTAAAGGTGATATATTTATATATTTTTCATTTATATATTGATATATTTTTCATAACATTGTACGTAACGAATTTAGAGAAAATTAAAAATATTAATAAAAATATAATATAAATAATTTAATAAAAAATAAATCGTGATATTTAATTTAATATCACAAATTAGCAAATAAAAAATTACATAAATTAGTAAAAAAAAATTAATTAAATTAATTCAAAACATAATATAAATATAATATAATTTTTTAAAATATTAATTATGATAATAAATTATTAATAAGAGTGAGCAAAAATTACAAAAATGCAAACAGGATAGAATTGAAATAGAAAGAAAATGTAAATTAATAAAATTTCACTACATAAATTGATGGAAATGATTCGTGACACATGATTCAAAAAAGGAGGCCAAAGAGTAAAGCACATGGACACAGAGAAAAAGAGAATTCCAGGACGTCGGGGAAATGAAGAGAATAATTGTGATAAAAATTTTAATTGAAGAGGTCATAGCTCTGGATTTCAAAGTTGATCATCAAAAGTAAAGGTAAATAAATGTAACATCCAGTAAATGTCGCGAAACAAATAAGTACTTAAAGTTCACCATAATGACCATTTTGAATTCATTCATTACGAAAATTTTAACATAACAAACGGATACTAATAATAATTATACAAGATTTAACAGTAACAGAAATATTCTCTTCATGATTTATCACTTGGAGAAATTTAAACAAAGTTTCCATGAGCTTTCGATGATCTTCAGCTGCTGTCTTTTTCAGATGGATGCAGAAAATGAGCACTTCCTGAATATGTTGTTAAGGTTTAAATTTTAACTTTTTTATTATTAATACGCATATTTCAATTGTGGAGTTTTATTCCAAATCCGGAGACTTATTCACACACATAATAATTGAGTTAAATAAATTTTTTTGTTACAATTCTGAAAATATCTTAGCAAAATATTCTTTAAATATTTTCTACCTAAAGAACAAATAAAATTGAAATTATATGTTAAAAAATAATCAATAATTAATTGACATAATTAATTGATCTACCGAAAAAATTATGACAATGGCTTATGATTTGAAAACTAAAAATACATTGAATAAAACTTCCTCAGCTTCAATAATATGAGTAACATAATAATTTTGTTTTTGTCTACCTGTTTCTAATATACCATTTATACAATCACTGAAGTCAGAAGAATACAGATGTGTTTTCATAAAGGTTACTGAGCATAATTACTCTGAACATGTTATTTTTGAATAAATAGTGATATTAGTTGTTTGGATCGTAGCAAGTCAATAAGTATAATTTAAAAAATAAATATTTGGTTTCCTTTTCAGATAGAATTTTGTTACGTTTTTACTAATATAAAAATTGCGGAACACTTAGCTCGTGATTTTACTGACTTTCACTTTTGTTAATAACTTGTTCGAATGAGCATGAATTAGAATAATCACAATGAAACTTTGTTTAATTTATACGCTACACAATTAAATGTTTCAAATAAAAAAGTCAAACGATCAGATAAAATAACAATCAGATAATCAATCATATCGACGTATTTATATCAACGTTTATTGACTGATTAATAAAACCCTTAATGTATCGGTCAAAGTGTTAGTCAAGGATTAATTATTTAAGAATAAAAAAATGAAACATTTAACAGCTCAGAGTTAACGAAAGATGGGTCTGTGGATTGTTAGATGACCCCAAACAGAACCCATCGTTGGTTTCTGTCGCATAGAAAACATAAAAACTTCCAAAATAATTTTCTTCTGAGTTTGATTAAATAATTCTTAATTATTCTGCCTTAAAAATAGTTACTATCTTATTTTCTAAATGTAATAATTTTATTTTTGTTTATTATTTTAATTTTATCTACTTACTTCATGCCATAAAAAGTGGATTTAATAAATGACTACTTTCTACGTTAATGGATTGTTTTAAATAATTGATTTTGTTTATTTTATTGCTAACCTTTTGAATTTAGAAATGTTTTTAAATTTAATAATAATAATAGTCTATTTTACAATGTCAGGGTGTGCAAGGAACAGAATATTCAGAGTTAGACTGTATTTAAAATAATATTTTACGAACAAGAGATGTCTTCAGAAGCAGTAATCTGGCTCTTTGATTTTGTTTGGAAATCCAAAAGGACATTGAGAAAATCTTTTTTCTATGAAAAGGCAACTCGATTTTTTTTCAATCTTTCAAGTTTTATCCTCTCATGAAGTGAATTAGTACACTGAAGTCATTCTCTCGTGGGCTGTACTGTTCCACCCCAAAGAGATTCCGTCATGAGTTCGTTGGGTTCTGTTTCTCTCAGAATTTTTAAAGAAATAATTTTCACAATTAGTAAATTTATTACAGAAAATATATATCATTAAAACAATTATTTTTTTTGTAATAAAATCTGGTGAAAAAAAGTCAGTCATCAGTCTTTAACTGGTAAATCTCTGTTTAGTGACGTTTGTCTTTGATAATTCCTTTTGCTTTTCGATCTGATCAGTTTTTCTTTACATAAAAAAAATTCAGTTTCTGTCAGAGCATCCTTAAAATCGTTAATAAAGGCTAAAACTTCTGGAACTATTTTGAAATTATAATATCTGAAAAAATAATTATTTCATTAATAATCAATAAATAAAGATTTAATAATAATATTATTATTATTATAAAAAATTATTATTATTATCATTATTATTATTATTACTATTATTAATTATTAAATTATTATTATTATTTTTTATATATTATTATTTGCCTCATAATATTTTATTAATATTATCTTTCATTTCATTCATTTTTGGTTGGATAATAAGCAAAGATATACGGATGACCAAAAATACAAAACTGAAATTTGTATATGACATGATTTCAAACAAGGAAAGACTGCCACAGAATCATCCCAGACAATATGCGCTGTGTTTGGCGATATTGTCAAATAGTAATAGTCAATGCAGGTGATGGTTTCAAGGATTTAAGCATGAAAATGTATATCTGAAAGATGATCAGCATGGACCAGGTTCGTAAACAGTAAATAAAATATATAAGTCATTAAATTAAAATAAGTCATTGAGTCAAATCCTGTAAAACCTACTCGAGTATTTGCTGAGAGGTTCAAATGCACTCACGTGATCCTAGAAAATCATTAACATTCAATAGGAAAAATAAAAAAATGTGGCAAATGGATCCCACAACAACTGGGTCTTGAAAAAGCGTATTTCTAACTTAACATATTATATATTATATTATACTTTAGAATCTTCATGGGGCTTAGAGGGTTGATTCCATTTTTAGAATCTGATTAAGAAATTGTAACGTCTTAGTTATGAATTGTATAATGAAAACAAAAATCTTAATTCGGCGAATTCGGAATAAATATATAAACAACACAGAAGAATATTAACCATACAAAAAAGAGAGACTTGGATTCTATTAAGACAACACATATTTTTTATCCCAAAGCAAATCATCTGCAATTAATTATTACTACTTTGCTTTATCCACTGTACACCCCACATCTTCTCAACTACCAGTTATTTAAATTATGTTCACCATTATTATGTTGAAAGAACTTTTACTTCACGAAAGACCTGAAAGCCACCTGCACCAGTTCTTTAGAAATATAACTTAGATCTTATGAATTAGCAAGTGTTTGAGAAAGGTTATTCAAAGAACAATTGTTGAACAATGTTTTCCTGACCCCATAATAATACTCAATGCAAATGAATAGACTTTACAAATTCTAACATTCTTCAGCAAAACACAGTGCTTGTTCGTGCAATCGATTTAAAAGTCTTTCATTTGCTAATTATGTCCTCTGAGAATTGTAAATGAAAACAATATAAAATTGATTAGAATGTATATTTTTCCCCTTATGACCTTTCTTCGTTTTCATGATCGTACATTACAATGAGGAAAGACAATTAATAATGACAAAATTTCCCGTTATAGAAACTCTGCTGTTGTTCCAAAAATATTATTGACATCACAATTCTTTAGCTCTGATTCGACAGACTTTGACACCTGTAGACACTCTGTAGACAACTTCATTTCTGTAATTTTTATTTCATGAAATTTGCCAGATATACCGAGAGAGAATTAATATTCGGAAATCGTGTTTTTCTCCATGTCAAATTCCATATTTCTGTACACAAACTTGTCCAGCAAATTTATATCTGGAGAATAAGATAAAGATGTTAATTCCATGTTCTTCACAGAAGACTTGTAACATGACAGCAATATGGGGAGAAGAATTATCTGGTATTGGGACTAAATGTACAACTTTTTTCATATTCAAGATCGTTTAAACGAAATCCATATAACGTTTTTCATTAATAGATTGGCTCTAAAACCTGAAAGCAGAGAATCATCATCAAAATTGCAGGCAACAATTTATGAAACTTAATGTCCAATATTATTCCTCTTTAAATTTTTGGCGTGTCATCATCTGTCGAAACTTAGTATGGATTATCTTCTTATGAAGGCAAAGGTTTTCTGTACATCCATTTTTCGTCAGCGACTAAAGCATGAATATATTCAATTTTTAAGCAAACTTTGTACTAATTTTACTCTGTGGATCCTTTGATCCTCTGTTATTCAATGAGGATCCCATTTTGCATAGCCGCTATTTAACCCTTTCGCTGCTCCACACGTATATATTCGCAAAAAAAACTTGTGTATCATACGCTCCCGACGAATAT
>JBBMKC010045065.1:0-17974 GCA_037834085.1 Bipalium vagum | reverse complement strand
TTTATTCTTAAAAATAAATTATTTTGAAATTACCGCTCTGTTTTATTAGCGGCGGAAATTAATTAAAACACCTAATAGTTAAGAATTCGCCATTAAGTGATTTTCGTAACATTTATCAATAATTTATTAATATAAAGATATTATTGATTTATTTATGAAATTTAGTGAAAAATAAAAAGCTTAGTGATGAGGAAATAGCTAAAATTAAAGCTTATCGTGATCATGCTATTATTCTCAGTACAATCGCTGTTATATTAATTTTATCTATGGTATTTTGTCTTGTTATTACAATTCATTCTAAGAAGAAGGATCAAACGAAAAACCAAAACAATCCTAGTCAACCTGATACCAATAGTGCATCCCTCAATAATCGCTTATATTACGGTAATACTTCTGATATTTGTTGATTCTTTTAGGATAAGATTTAAATTAAAGATTGTCTTTCTTTCCAGAGCCTATCATGATTGCCTTATCCGAAGATAAATTAAACAAGAAAGATAGTGAAAATAAAACAATCTGGTCTAAGCGCCTAACGGGTAATGATCACCTGTCAAGTGTAAAGCGAAAAGATGAAACGATTTTAAAACTTAATGGAGGAATCACGGTGGATCCTTCAGTTGTAACTTATTCTCACAAATCTCCTAAAGTTAACACTGAAAAGTTAATTAATTCTTCAATGAATAAAATAGGTAAATTATAATTTAAAACCTCAAAATACATTTCTATTTGTATACGATCGTAAATATGATAAATTATATTAATTTTAATATTTTTTTCTTTTATTATAATATAATTAAAATTGATATAAATTAATATTAAATATTATATTAAATATTAATATAAATAAATATTCGTAAATTATTTTATATTTTATTTTATTGAAAGATATTATTATTTTCTGGAAGTCTAAGATAATTTTCTAACCCATGTTACTATAATCAAATGTTGTCAATTAAAGACTGGTTTCTCAGATGAATAAGCCAACATCAATAAAACGAAATTTAAGAAAGTTGAAACGGAGAACAATGGAGAACTTTGTCGATGAACAAGGTCAAAAGTTATTCTTCAACAGTATGGAGTTCTTGCTCATTACTCGCTTGAAGTCAGAAATTCTTTTAACCCTATATTTCACGAAAGGTGAATTGAGAGACCAGAACCATTCAATTGGGAAGACAGATCACCAGATCCTTCCGCGTTGAATTATTTTCTTTGAGAATACCTAAAGACAAAAGTTTAATTCCAAGAAAAACTAAAGAAGCTTAAATATCCAATTGAAGAGCAGACCGCTAAGATATCACAAATGTGTAAAAATGCTGACTTCTTTTTATCATTAGTGTTATGGATGTCCTGTTGAAAAATATTCATTTTTATTAAATCTATTTCAAGGTTTCAAATATCTAGAGTTTTTTCTTAGAATGTTTAACGATATTGCATTGTAAAATCTGATACTTTTAACACACACTCATTATAACTATGATTTCAAATGCTGTCTAAGCGCCAACCAACTTCGACATCTTATTAACTAACCTTTTTAAACTGCGAATATCTGTCGGAATGCGGAATAAAACAATAGAAAATTTAAAAAGAAAAGGAAAATACCCAGAATCAGAAGGAGCCAACAAGAGATGGAAATAAACTTAATGACGTCGAAATTTTAAAAATATATGAATTAACATTTTTACTTTTTCAGATTTTTTCCTACGTGTGAAAATAAACTGCGTTAACAACGATTTTCGACACAAAAGGATCTTCTTAAAACTCATCATTCCGACATACCTCACTTGCTATGAGCATGGTTTTGAAAATGTGTTCACACTTGCAAAATGTATTAGAAAGGAGAATATATTGAAAACTAATAAAGTGGTTCATCTTAAATAAATTCCACATGGTTTATTTTTTCACCTTACAAATCGCGCAACGCATATATTATTTTTTTCATTTTTTCAACTTTTTTCAGTAATAAAAGTTTTACGAAAACTTAATATCCATTATGAGATTTAAGCTAAGTTGAATAGTCAAACTTTCATATTATGATTCAATACCTCATACACAAAGTTTTTAATGTCCTCTCAAAAAATTGTACCTTCATTTCAAGGTATTGCAAACAATTTTCAAAAATAAATACGAAAATATACTAAGTATACTAAAAACATTTACAAATAAACCTATTCGTCGTATATTGGCTCCTTGATTATGCATAAAGTTTGAAATCAAAACGTGTCTATAATAAGAATTACAATCTTCTGTGGCTATTAAATTATCCATGTTGATAAAACAAAAGAAATAGTTTTTATGTTTTGAACGAAATTGTCTTTTGTTTTGTTTCTATTTTGAGAATAAATTTTCAATTGGATTTAGAAAAGTAGAATAAGGGACTATATAGTACTCTGTGACCTCCATCTTCTATCTTTTCACATATTGTGCTTTATTTATGAAATACAACATTGTACATAATGAATACGAGAGATCCATGTTTTTAACTTTTGATATTAATTCATAACGCTTGAAATGTTATCGTATTCTATGTTATGGTCTCTGTGTGGTAATGAACAATTCTATTTTTATTCATAGTGCAACTTATGAAAATTTTGAATAAATGGATGTCATTCCTCTTAAAGACCTTTCTTTTCCCAGCTCAAGTATATATTGAAATTGACCTCATCAAATAGTGAGTGTTTAAAAAGAATTGGGCGTATTTTGTTCGATCATCCAATAATCTTTCCTTATTTCTTCGTGTTGGCATGAAATATATATTCTTAAATGTATAAGAATCCTTTAATGCTCTTCTGCAGTTTTTACGCATACTGAAATATCAAGTCTTAATCTTAATGCTCCAAGAATTATGCTAGCATCTTCGTCTATCCAAGACTTTAATGTATTAATGTTCTACATTTAATGCCTTCATTCTTTCATCACTTTTTGATTTATGATTTATACAGTCCTCTTAAATAAATTTTCAAAAGGGAATAAATCGTTGATAACTTAACATTCAATATATTGGATATTTCTTTTCTCGAATGTCCATTATTATAATAATTCTTTTTCTGTCATTCTTAAGCATGCTACATGCTAAAATTAAAAATAATAAATTAAACTTGCTGTTAAATGTTAACTATGCAAATTTGTTAAAATTAGTGTACTTAGTATAATTAAACAATGTTACTGACAAATTCTGAAATTTAAAATGAACTTACAAATTTTTGAAGTGAGATTACAAACCCTGTAACTTAGATCATCATTAGGAATTAAAATAAGTTTTATTTAATTTATTTTTAATTTTTTAATTAGATTTTTAGTTAATTTAAGGATAAAATTAATATAAAATAAAATAGATAACTTCAGTGGGCATCATTTTAATTTTCACGCTTTTTCTGATTCAAGTATCAAATGACAAAAAATTTAATTGAACTGTAAATATCAAGTTGTCAAATATTTATCATAAATATTATATGTTACAGTTAGTAATTTGGATTTGTTTTAATATATTTATATTTATATAAACGTGGATTTTAAATATGCAAATTTTACTAAATATTTTTTTCACTTCAAATTTTTGAGAGTTACTATTATCATAGATATATTTACGTTTAGAAATATCAAAATTGATTTTTAAAAGACCAAATAAATGGTTCTTTCAATTTATTATTTTATTTTGAAAAAGATGGTGTAAATATATAATAACGTCAATTTTTAATTACTTTTTCATTAAAAGTCATGCAATCACACATTGATAAAATTAAAAAATATGCAAATAATAAAATATATTTTATGAGTAGAAAGTAAAAAATTCTCAAAAAATTATTATGCTTAATATCAATAGTCGCTATCCTGTGGAAGCAATCATCTGTTTAATGATACAGGACTTAGTGCTGAAGAAAGACGTTAGTGTTTACTTCCAGTAAAACTTTGTAAATATCTTTTGTGGCTCTTCATATCTGAATGCTTCATATGTCTATAATACTGTTGAAAATATTCCGAAATCTGTTTGGTAACAGCAAATCAAATCTTTATTTTATGCATATTAGATTTGCTTACAACGTAACATTTTTTACTTGGAAAATTCTGGTAAGATCTTCAACTGGTGAACGAATGTGATTCTAACCATTTCTTAAAAATTTTCTCATGTGTCCTATGTATTACAATTCATGTTTTCGATACCATTTCAATCTTCAAGTCTTCGGTTCATATGTGTTAATAACAAGAAACATGCTCTTTTCTGAAAAAATTAAACTGTTCATTTCTAACAATTCTTTGAAAGATTCTCCTAGAAACCTATGCCTCTTCCGAAATTTGGAGCCGCGCTAAAAATGGCTTTTGATACTTCTGTTCGTTGCTCTTCATAATCTAGACACCTGCTTGTGATTTAATGTTTCACGTTCAAAGAATATATCACACAAAGGGTAGGCATAATTTTAGTAACATTAACAGCATATTATAATTTGGCAACCGTCTCGTAGTCTGGTTCGACCATTCCCATTTTGTCTATCAATTTCTCGTAATACAATTAAATCAGTTTTTTCTTGTCTTCTGAAAAAGCATATATGAAGAGATTGAGAAGTTTTCCTAAATATCAACAACATTTTTCACTGAAATCAATAAATCCACTCTTTTGAAACAGAATTACTATATTATGAGTAGTATATTATTAGTTTAATTATTATTGTTTACAGTTAGACAGTTGTACATACCTTAAAACATTTATTTAAAGAACAATTATTTATGGTTTAGTATAAAGCATTTCGAACCTACTCATATGAAGGAGCTTTAAAGTTTCGGCGATGATTCCTACAAATTTCATGATCTTCTAATGAACTTGATTAAGAAGGATTAAGTCATTTTGATTAATTTCAGAAAGTCAAGCTACATGACTTTTGAATAATAACATGACTACATGACAGTTCTGTGTTTGCTCTGATAATTTCGGATTGTTCATCATACCAAAAGTGTAGATTATAATAATTATTATTCAAAAAAATTCAGATTAATATTAAAATATCTAAAAGAATATGTGCCTGTGTGAGCTGAAGGGGGCTAGGTTTTAACCATGCTTTGCGCAGTGCTTTGTAACTATTGTAAAGGATGACCGAAGCTCGAATTACTGGTTCTTGATTCTCAAATTCGAGTCAAGACAATTGAGATGATCTTAATGAGTGTAGTTCATTTGTAATATTTTTAATTAATAATAATTAATTTGTCACATAAAAAATTTTCAAATGGTAACACCATTAAACGTGGTTGATATTAAAATTTGTTTTTTAATTGAATTTTTGCTTAAGTGTTGTAAACTTTCAAATTTTATTTACCTTTATCTAAACAATAGGAAAGTATTTATCCGTTCCTAATCCATCAAAAAATTCATGCCCACAAACCGCTACAAGTACCCATCAATGTAATAACCAGAATCAAAGCTTGGGATTTATGTCATCTTTCGACGAATTTCAGTCAATGAGTTCTCAGAGTTGTTCCAAGCAAATGTATAACAATGATAAATACATTCATCAAACTAAGCATCGAGCAAGCTCAATGGGGTCTGATTCACGGAAGCATCTGTTAGAACCAGCAAAAGATGATCAGTATGATAAAAATATTGAGTGGTACTGTGGTCCAGTAATTAGAAGTTCTTCAATAGAAAGTATTTCTTCTTTCAATATATTTCTCTAACTTATCTACGATTTTTTGCAATTTTAAAATCAATCTTATTCTCTTAAATATTGACACTCCGAAAAATATAAAAATAATATTTTTTGTTATCAAAGATTAAATTAGAACAAGAATTATTGATAATTTAAAAATTGAGATTAAAAAAATTAATTAGGCCATTGAAACCTGATTATTGTATCAAGATAGAACAATAAAACTGCTGCTTGTTTTACTAATTAATTTTTCAATCATTCTGAATAAAATATAAAATTTAATTGTTTTTATTAATTTGTTGAGGCTCAAAATATTTTTTGTGAACAAAACGATTTTAATATTATGTCCACATGTATTTGGCATGTGCGAATGAAATTTCCAATTTTTATTAAATTTAACTGTCAATTCAAAATAAAGATAAATTGGATAAAAATATTCAATTAAATTAAACAAAGTTGCCCTTAATACATTTCTCACAATATTTCCTCATAGATTCTAAAAAATTAAATCTCTTAAAAAATAGAGCAAAATTTTAAGCCAACGTTCTATATATTTCATAGGTTTGTTTTGAAGAGATTTTCTGTCTGATCAAAATTTTTTTAATGTCTTCAGTGTTCAGAAGACCTTTTCCTAAGTTTCGAAATTAAATAGTTTGATTATTTTCCAATAATATTCTAATTTCTTCAAGATTGCGTCTTAAATTTTTCAATACGCAAACAAGAAATTTAAAAATAAAGCAACTTTGATTTTAAAAAAATTAAAATGGTACTGAAATCATATTTTAATAAAAATATTCTACTCATTTATCATTCCCTTCAAAAAAAAATATCAGAGAAATCTGATTTATCTAACACGATAATATATAAAGTTAAATTTATATATATATTATAATTTATTTATATATGCAGTCCAGATATCCTACTTTTTAGTATAGATGAAATAAAAGGATGAAAGTAAAGAATGTTTTTAATGAATGCTTTATAAGGTTAGGTTTAGAAAGAGAACTTTATCAAATATTTAGAGCAGTAGTTATAAAGAAAATTAAAAATATTTAAAGAAATTTAAAAATATAAAATATACACCTCGGAAAAAGTATTAATATATTATACCTAGCATTTAGATATATTTCAAAATATCTTTTTAACTATTTTTAATTTTTTATTCTATTAATGAAAAAAAAGATTTTTTAATAATAATAATAATTAATTTGTGTATATTACAAATACAAATATAAATAAAAAATATAATTGTGATACTTGCAATAAAATAGACGAATGCCAAAGCAATTTACAAACTAATTATTTTTATCATTCTGAGGTTGAAACTATGTTTAAATTATAATCCGATTTCTCAATATCAGTCTGTATGAAGACAAGAGGAGGATAACTGAAAAACTTTGATTAACTTGCTTTCAACAGATTACATATAATATAATTAGATGAAACATTTTTCTGACAATCCATTCAGGAAATAAATAACCATTATGTCAATTATGGCAGATTAATTATATAAAAAAATCATCAACTCTTAAAAATATTCCAAAATAAGGAACTTGAATAATATTAGCATTAATAATATCAATATTATAATTAATTATTTGTGTAATAGAAGACATTCCAAAACTCTGGTTAATTGGAAAAGATTAAATCGTCTTCGAAATCATTATTTAACAATATTGTTCTACAATATTCTTTAGGATTTTATTAAATTTTTGTGCATCACTATAGTTACAGTATCTCGAATAAGGAATGGGTAAACATTGATTAAATTCAAACAAGTAGCTGTTATTGGGTTTGATGTTTAAGAAATAGTATCCACTTTTCATCAGTGGTCACAATTCGATCGAGAAAATGATCATTATTGTTGAGAAAAGTTTGCAGAGATGCAACCTCAAACTGATGATTTTTCTGATTTTCATTAAAATCGTCTGGAACCCACTTTTCGAGCTTTTTAGACTTACCAATTTCTCTCAGATGATTCGAAATTGTTCCAATTATAACATCTAAGTTTTTTATAAGGTCTACACTCTGTGGCAAATAGAGTCGCTTCTACCAATGCTTTCAATTGTTCCTTATCAACTGAAGTCTTTCATCCATAACCCTCCTTATCCTCGAGTGTCTCAATTTTCATCCCGAAATTTTTTGAACGAAATTTTTAAGCTACGTTCGTTAGTTGCTCCTTCACCGAATGCCAAATTGATGTTGTGACTTGCTTTTGCTACTTTTGTCTCAGTTTAAACTCAAAAAATGCACGTAATTTATTATTTTCCATGTTATCTTAAAATTTTCATTATAAAATGAAATAATGATGAGATGCTTACAGAAATATAATTTCAATTGAACGCTTTAAAATGACATATAGTATGTATTAAAACAACAAAAGTATATCAAAATAACGTTAAATAAGTTACATTCATAAAAACCGACATTCATTTTTAAACAACCTAATGTAATGACTTATAAAAGAACAATATTAAATAGATTTACAGGGTGGGCGAATAAAATTGACGTGATTTTCAAAGTGCAACAATTTTAGTAAGCAATTAATTTTACTTCTTTATTTTATTTTATAGATTTCATCATCTATAAACAATAAATGCGAACATTACAAATGAATTTCAGTGGCCTGAAGAATGGAAAAGAAAATTAATAATATATTAAATATTCTCCGGAATGACCAGCAATGAAATTACTGAGAAGTTGATTGAATAGGAATCTGATGTGAAAGCTGTAAGTAACCGAAAAACAAGATCGGTAAAAAAAAGTGAGAAGCAAAAAATTATTCCAAATGTGCAGTAAATGATTGACAACCCATCAGTTTTAATTCATGAGATTTCTCGACGATTAGGTATTTCACATAATACTGTTAGACTTTTTGGGAGCGAAGATACTCGCTACACGTTTTTCAGATGTGGAGTGAACAGTTTCTTACGGAGAAGATAAAAATGACACGCCTCGAAAATAGTAAGAAACTTTTGCAAAATATCAAACATCCTTTGGCATCAAACATGTTACAACTTTTTTTTCGATGAGAAAAACTTCTCTAAGGATCAGGCACACAACAGGCAGAATAACAGATGGTGCTCAGAGTCGTGAAAACAAAGTATCCAGCTCACCTCACAGTCTTTGGCAGTGAAGGTCATGTAATGCCTCTACACATTTGAAATTTAGAAACGACCTTTAGAATCCTGTAAGATGGTAGTGTGTAAGAGAGATATATAAATATTTCAGGCTTACAACTTACTAATTTTTATTACTCAATTTTTATTTATTGTGAATCTGGATTTTGATATGCAGAATCAATAATGCTATCATATTCATCAATGTCTGCTAATGTGCCACAACTTTTAATACATTTCGCCAATTTGTTGACAATAAATATCTACCATAAATCCGTTACCTGGAATGAAATGAATTGAATCCGTTGAACATCACTAGATACTCATCATAACCGTTGTTTTACGAATTTTTTAAGTGAAATATTATGAGGTCGATTCATAGTTTGTTCCATGACCTAAACCTTGTCTATTGCAATAGATAAACCACTACACTTATCGAAATCTAGCTTTGTCTAACTTTGGCAAGAGTCATTTTTAATACTTTCTCAATTTTCTTGATAATAATAAGGTTTAGTTCAAATGCTTTATCATTGAAACCTTAATTTTCAGTTTTTATCGAACATATTTATTACTTTGATTTAATTTAATGTTTTGATTTCTAAAGGTTCTTTTCAGCTTTTCTATTTCACTTAATTTTTAAGAAATTTTAAAAAATTTGCAGCTCAAATAATGAAAATATGGATGACATAAAAGCCTTTTTGGAAAGTTTAGATAAATCTTATTATAGAAGATGATTAAAAAATTGAGAATCATTGAATCATCATTTCCAGCATTATTGAGAAAAGCAGCTTTTCTATTTTGTAAATATCAAGCAAGAAAAATAATTGTTTTAATCGAAAAGTATATTATTAAAAATCTCAGAATACAAGAGTCTTTTATTTAAAATATGTTCCATGACAAACAACAAATTTTTGCTAACGCGAAATAAGTTTTTTATTTCAATGACGTAGAAATTCAGTCTTCTGGGATCCATAAATTTACGGAAGGCATTTTGAACACCACATTTGTTTAGGATTTTCTCTTGCATGAAGTCGTGAAGATGATAAAAAATGAGTCAGTAGATAACTGATTTGATGTGTATTCTGGATGTGGTTAGACTTTTATTTCCAAAATCATTCAGGTTCTGCAGGGATTGTTTGCAGCGTGTGGCCAAGCATTTTTGTGAAGAATTATTGGATTTTTTTTCTATTGACTAATGTAAGGTATAGAGATTGTAATTTCAGTTGCATTCCGTCAACTTCTTGATAATATCTTTCTGGTGTCATAGTTTCTCCTTGAATTAAGAAACTGTAGTGCATCACCGTGAACCACCAAATCGACTCCATGGTCTTCTTTTGGTACAATCTAGCTCTCATTGAATTTCATAAATGTTCAGCCATTGTGATGACCACCACCGTTTGTCGTAGACAATCCATTTTTCATTATAGGTCACAATTCAATAAAGAAATTGATCATTGTTGTAACAATTTTTCTGAGAATTACTTAATTCCTGAAGCAATCATTTACCTATTTATGTTTTTCAATGTTAGTCGAGGTAATGTAGAATCATTTACTTTAGAAATTATTTACTTAGCAACTTAATACATTATTTTTTAGTAAATATTTCACTGATAAATTCATTGATTTATTATTTCTTAAAATCTGATTTGCATTTTACATCAAATTGGTCATGATAACCATTCATATTTTTTTTAATTTAGCTCTCTACATATACTTTTAACTCATTTTCCAACGAAAACTTATCTTACAATATATGTGTGATCTAATATTTCATAATAACTAGTAAATAATTAAAAAAAATTAGAGTCGTTAGAAAAACAGAAATATATCTTGTTGCTAAGCCAATATACAATTATCCTGATAATTAGTTTTTTTATACATTTCTTATATTTGAGTGATTAAAAAGTTCTCTTTTTTTAATAATATTTTTCACAAAATCAACGTTATAGCAAAAGTAAGAGGTTAGGGTTTTTATAATTATTTTGATTGGATAAAAACTTTACCAAATTGAACGATCTCAACAGCAGTTTTAGTTTCCAATTAGGGTCAAAATAAGCAATCAAATTATGAAAAGTTATTAAAAATTATAATTATTCAAATTAATGTTGGCAAACTTCATCTGTAATACTCAACAGAGCTCAAAGTCATTAATTCTGAAATTATTTATCGATAAGCACTTATAATTGTTAGGATTATTAATCCTATAATCAACAGATGGAGCCGTTTCACTGAATGAAGTTAAAATAAATCAAAATTTTCGCCTGTTTATTATATGATGAGGGTTTTTCAATTGTTCAAAGCCTTAATGAAACAGAAAGACTTAAAATAACAGTCCGAAGATCATCGACTGAAAATTACGCGTGAAAATCAATTAATATTAGGAGAATATAAACTAAGGAAAAATTTTCCTTTTTCCAAATTTCTTTCATTCAGTTTTTTTGATTAATTACTGATCCTTATTCATTCTGTTTATACTAGTATATGCTTAATTATTATTATTATTTCTTTTTCCTTTTCTCCCAGTAACTCTCAAAAGCTACTTTGAGGAGATATAACACTTATTAATTATGAAAATTATTGAGACAAATGTTAATTAATAATAATGATGTAATATAAAAAAATTTAATTTTCTCTTTGTGTAATCTCCAAAGGGCTATAATTACAAATGAATAAAATTATCCATTATAAATATTATTAATAACACCTAAGTCAATAAAATACTTATTTAGATAAAAATTCAGAAAAAATATAAGAAAAAATAAAGAAAGAAAATTAGGATGATTTTGAATATGATAAGTACTTAGAAAATAAAATTGAAATACGTATTAAAAATTGAAAATTATGATCTGGAGAAGTAAAATTATAAATTTTATTGTTCATTAATATTCTACAGTCATGAACACTGAAAAGTACGCACCTTTAAAATCCGTAGTTTTTATATAACCAATGCATTTGTTAAAATTATTTCTTATTTAGTCATTTCAACTATTTAACTAAAGTGAATAGACAGCCAATGAAATTTTATATAGTAAAATAGATATTTTCTAATTTTGTTTTAACAAAATATTCATTTAAAATGGATGCTAGTCAAAACATGAAAAGATGTGTAGATCTATAAGATTTTATGCTTGGAAGAATATATTCAGTGAAATATGATGCTCAACGGAGCAATCAGGAAATTGTGGCTTATTTAAAGATACCTAGATATAGTTCCTACATTTTGTCAATGACTGAAAAAAGTTATGCCCCAGATAAGAGTAAATTCTCAATGCGGAATCAGCAAAATCACAAATAAGTAAGATAAATATCATATCGTACGAAATTGTGAAGCTAATCGGTTTTGAAATTTGAAATACGAAAGGAAATTATCCCTTATATTTCTGTACGAACTATGAGTAGACGATTTTGTGAGAAGGGAAACCAAAACTGAATCAAAGATTGAAAAATCGAAGAATTAAGTGGGCAATCAATTACTTACACTGGATATCAGATGGCTGGTCTCGCATTGTCTTCGGTTACGAGAGTAGATTTTCATTAGGCACTCAGTATATGGGTCGACATATAGGAGAACGGTATAATGAAGAATGTTTAATGTAAATCGAAGCAGAGGTAATTTGGGTTGCTTTTTCTGTGAATGGAGTTACACCACTGTATCTGGTTAAAGGTGGAAGTTTGAATTCAGAAAGGTACCAACAATTTAAAGCTGGTCTATTGTCATTTATACGCAAACTCTTACCAAATGGAGGTCAATTTCAACAGGACAATGCTTCTACACCTGCTTCCACATCAAAAAAAGAAATGATGTCAATGTTTTTCCATGTCTTAGTACTAGTCAAGATATAAACCTAACAGAAATTTAAGGGATTGTATGGAGTGCATTCAAAAACGGGATTAAGAGCTGCCAACTGACAGTGACCAGTTACTCTTTACGATGGAAGAAATATAAAATGCCTTAATTAGCAGCACACTCAATATCGCCTTATTTTGATTGAATACATGATTGACTGTGGTTAAGATTATTTTTCGTATTAATTAAGAAATTTAACTATTATCGTAATTAAACCTTGTATTTAGGAAATAAAGACATTTAATATATTTATATCATAATATATATTTGAATATTCAGACGAGTATTTTTCTTAATTAATTTATCCTTAAATTATTAAATGTAATATCGTAAATATATTTTAAGTAACAAAATTAATTGGAGAAAAAGTATTTAGAAAAATTTATATTGAAAAGTTTTCTCAAAGGTAAACTGAAAGAATCTTCTAAAATTATTAATGAAATCTCTTCTGATTTTTCAAGTATGCAAATTTAATTCCGGAGTATTTTGGAAGGCCTCTTTTATTTAAAAATCATTTAATAGCCATTATATTTATTGAAAAGAGCTTATTTATTTTAAGTTTTCAATTTTCTTCCAATTTCATAATTAATCAAATTTTCAAAAATAAATTTTCTCATACTTTTTAATAAAATAAACTCAAATATATTGAACTATTTTCCATAAATTAATTGATTAATATTTATTTATTTAGGAAATTTTTCAATTTATTAATTTAAATGAAAAAATTACCGTAATTATTAAATCGATAATTTCAAAATTTTGAGATAAAAATTCATTGTACCATTTTTAAAAATATTTTCAATTTATAAATTCTTTGAGATTTGGATTTTTCTTAAATATAATGATTTTAAAAAAATTTATTATTTGGTATTGGAAAACTATAATAATTCATACTTCAATTCTTAAGAATTCTGTCACTAAAATCCACGTATTGAAAAAATATCTACTGTCAACGAAATAACTCAATTTTTATTGATTTATTTTTCTCAAAAATAAAATTATTAAATTTAAAGAGATATAGACTTCTCGTTGAATATTACACAAATCCTGTACTTTTGGGGTTTTACTTTGATAATTTTTAAAGTGCACTGGTTGTTGTCAATTTTTTGAACAAAAATATCGAAAGAAAAACGTTGAAAATATTTTTCAATTATATTTTCTAATTTATCTGGAAACAAATTGTCATTTTATTATTGTTAATTCTCCCAACAAAAAATTCAATTCAGCACTGGAATTACATAAAAGAACAATTTGCATGTTTAGCTGGAGACATTTATTCTATTTTTGAAGCTGGGCAGAATATTTTAAGAAACTCAGATTGGATTAGTTTAGAAAAACAAAAAATTTGTTACCGGATTTAAATAAGTAAATAATTTTTTTCACAAATATTAATAGTTTTTATACAGTTGTATACTTAAGGAAATAAATAGAAAAATAAAAATAAAACGGTTGCTTTAAATCGATTAAATTATATTTTTAAAAATTTCTTGGAAAACCTAACTCTCGGAGGATGTGCAGTGATTAAAATACATTTTTAGAAATTTCCCCAACTATCAGAAAATAAAGAAAATATATTAAACTCTAAAACACATTTTCCAAGACTTATTATGAATCACTAAAATTGTGATAATCCATAAAATAATTCATTCTTATTTAACTTTTTTCAAAGAGCTTTAAATGAGATTTCATAAAAATCTAATAACAATTACTACGAAATCGTCTTAATATATTATTATATATATTATTATTTCTCTGACTATTCAGTTAGTTGTTACCGTGTTCGTTAATCAAAATACACTTTACTCACAATAACCCTTAATGAATCAAAATAAACACGATAATCTTTATTTCAACACAATTCGATTTCTATTCAGAGTTAATGGCTGGATCCCACAGATAACATGTGAGCAATGGAGTCTGTAATGTCCCTCTTCCAAAAGTGGACAAGAACGAAAACCATGTTCGTCCTTCCCACGTATAAAACATATTCTTCAATGGAAAACGTATTCTTAAATGTTCACCACCATCACAACAACAAAAACACTGACCCGGTCGAAGATGTTCGTCCCTTGGTAATCGTAAACCTCTACATCTATTATAGAGCCGCCTAGCAATTTTTTTCATGGAAAATGCTGTAGGGTCTCTTTGACCAACGCAAACTTCTTCTACTCTATCTAACATCTCGGACATCACGGCAGTTAGCATTATGCTATAATGATCCCATCATGCTGTTCTGATTCAAAGATATTCAAAAGTTTCGGTCGACTTTGATATAGAACCATCTCTGCGTAACGCTGATGTGGTACTACGTTTACTTGTAGTAAATTTCTGTTCCCTATTATCAAATGTTTTTCCAAAATTCTGATACCTTCTACTTTAATGTCTGATTGACTTCATGCATGTTTCTTTGAGTCCATTGCTTCTTGTCCTTTTTAGAAGTAAATTGTAACCATGTCTTTCCATGTCTTTTACCTTGAGCTTTCCCATGACTTTTAGACGTCGGCTAATTGAGGATTTAGAAGTATTTAATGAGTTAGCAAGATCAGTTTGAGTTTGACACGGATTTTGCACCAATGTTTCCAGGTCTAGATCTTCAAACACTTTCGTTTGTCCTAGGCGCTCTTTATCTTCCACCAAAAATTCACCCTTTCGGAAACGTTCAAACCATTTTTTGCAAGCGGCTTTTGATAGAACATTGTCCTTTTGAGCTCTAACAAGGATTTTGTGAGTTTCTGCTGCAGATTTTTTAATAGCTGAATAAAATTACATTACTTTGGACAATTTTGGTTTATTTGGTATGTAAGCCTCTATATAAAAAGATAAAAATAAGATATAGTAAAAGATATCAGAATACGTTTTTATAGAATATTTTTGAAAAATGCATAAACAGTATATATTCAAATTGTTTTATTTAAACAAATGAACAAATTTTCTTTATTACAGCTATTTAAAAAAGGCTCACTTTCAATACATTTACCTAATAAAAGCACAAAATCAAATCAAAATGTAAAGAAAAATCAAGTTTCAATAATAAAAGAAAATGATTGAATTAATTAAACAAAAGTAAAATAAACAATAGTATACATCCCGGGGTGATCACTGGGTTCCCAGGTCGTCTGTTAGGCCCTGTACAGTCGCCTATAGATTCCTGAAATTCATTCCTAATAAGTTCTTAATAATAATTAGTTAACATTTTATTATAATTAATTTATTTCTCTTTTTTCTTCGGCAGTATCTAAACGAAAAACGGTCCTTATATAGCTGTAGAAATTGATGGACGATCACCAGTCTATAGTCTTGAGAAGGTTATTTCTCCGAATAGTCCAATAATGCTATAAATAGCTTTTCTTATTGCATTTAATGAATAATTTAGGAGAAGAATCAATTCAACTTATCATGGCGACCATACCTGCATCATTAGTAGAAAGATTCATTCCAGAGACTTTTAGAGAAGTTCATCAGATCATGCAATCGCTATTTTGACATGTCGCAAATTAAGAAGAAAGACAGAGAAGTATGGATTGAGAAGATGATTTAGCACATAAGGGAAAGCCTCAGGGTTTGAAGAAAGGCTTCGCTTGGCCTTCGCACATCCAAATAAATCATTATCCATTTTTGAAGAGATAGTGAATTTTAGGCAAGGAGAAGAAGATTTCGAAGTATTTTTCAATAAGGTCGAAGAATTGGTGGAGAAGATATTAGCACTGAAGTTAGATAAGGAATCTCTTCTCGTCGAATTGTTACAAAATGGGACGATTCATGAAAAGGTCAAAGAAGAAATCAGACTGCGAAAGATATCAGACGTGCGGACCATCAAGGAAACTATTAAAGTTGTTTCGGAAATGCGTAAAGAAGAAGAGAAAATAAGCACAATCAGATCATACAGGGATGCTATCATGGATAATAGATTTGCTAATAATCCCAAAATGAGAAACACAAAAACCTACACCAATAACCGAAATATGTCATCAACAGCTCTTCCAGAAAGAAGACCAATAATTTGCTATGCATGCAATAGGCCTGGACACATAGTTAGATTATGCTCAGAAAGAAAAGAACGGATATGCTATTGATGCGGAAGAAAAGGTCACATCCGAAGAAATTGCCCAAACACAAAATGTTTCAAATGTGGGAGTTTTGGTCATGTCTCAACATACTGTGGTGCAGAATCAGGAAGAAATTTTGAATATGCTAGAAAAGAAAGAGCTTATGGAGTGAGCAGAAATGGAAAATTTATCAATAGCTTAGGAGAAGAAATTTGGAACACCAGGTTTCGGACAATTACAGGAAAAACATGAGTAATCGTAGAGATATTGAAGATGAAGACCCAAAAGTTTGGGCTCCATCAGATGGAGAGATGATTGGAACCATGTGTCGACGTCTGAGAACTATTCCCAAAGCGTATCTAGTGGGGACCAGAAGGTGCAGGGCAAAGTTTTAAAATTTCTTAAGGGAGCATGACAGGAGGGGCAGACAACACAGGGTATTGGTGCAATTGGAGTAAAAAGAAGATCAGAAATAACATTTGACAAAATGGATGAAAGACCAAGCATGTCTGTAAGAATTAATGGCCAAAAATATGAATGTTTGTTGGATACGGAAGCGAGAGTAAATGTCTTGAGCCTGAGAGTTTATGAATCTCTCAGAGACATCGAATTAGAACAAACAGGTAAACATCTTCGGTGCGCAAAAAATAGCAGATTGGATATCTTAGGGAGCATCATGACGATTGTACAGGTAGATGAGAAAATAGAGAAAATTCGGTTCATAGTTGCAGATACAATTGTTCCTGATGTGATTGGAGGTATCGATCTTTTGACAAAATTTGGTTTAGAGTTGCAGTGAAAGAAGATCATGCAAGAAGAAGACAATGAAAGAAACAACATGTGTACAATTGAAGCTAGATTTGGAAGAATTATAAACAGTGACGAACGTTTTCATCAGGCAATGAATGTGTTAAAGATTGACAAAAACAAGAAACTCGCAAGGCTAGTGAAGAAATATGAAAATGTGTTCATGGCAGATAATTGGGATATCGGGTGCACACATCTGGTAAAACACAGAATTCAAACTACGGAAGGCTCAATTAATGTAAAACCCTGGCGACAGCCAGTTTATTTAGAAGAAAAGATCAATGAGACAATGAAGAACATTCTCGAAAATAATATCATTCGTAGTTGCAACTCAATGTGGAGCTCTCCTATGGTCATTGTTTGGAAAAAGGAAAAGAAGGATATCAGGATTTGTCTAGATTTCAGATAATTAAATGCAGTAACTGTTAGACCAACGTTCCCGATGCCAAATACTGAAGAAATGATGGATAGACTTGGGGATCAAAATATTTTTCCTCAATCGATTTGGGAAACGCTTACTAC
>JBBMKC010045064.1:0-28765 GCA_037834085.1 Bipalium vagum | reverse complement strand
TGAGCCCAGTTCTAACCTATATTAATAGAGTTAGCATTTTTATATTTTCGAGATTAGATCTCGCAGTAAGCGTCGAAGCAAACACTTACAGTATTTTCAAAATAAAAATATCTTGGAATTTTTAATTGTTTTTCAATTGTTAATTAACTTTAATTAATAATAATAATAATAATAATATTATTATTTTTATTATTTTTAAACCCTTTTCATGATTTTCCTTGGTTTTATTTTCACGGGGGATGTCTTGGGTAAACCCAACAATTATTATTATATAGATTTTTCTCCACTACTAGAAGTTCAAGAGATGTTATTTAATGAGTTAAAAAGCGTGGAATTTTTAATAAAGAAAAATATCTTGTCCATTGCAAAAATTTGTGGAACTTGCAAACAGTTTCTAAAAATAGAATTTAATAAAATGAGATTCAGATGTAGCATCAATAAATATCGAAAAAGCATCTCAATCAAGATGAATTCATTTTTTGAAGGTCATAATCTGAAATACTCCTAAATCTTAGTATTTGCATACTTTTGGTTGAATAAAAGTATGCAAATACTATAATCATCAAGAACTTTTTTTTGAATGTATCTGGTAAAAAAAGAACAATATCTGGGAATCTTTTTTTAATGCTGATGAAAATGTAATTTATTATAAATATTTAAAATAAATTTTTATTGAAATTTGGGTACAATAAAAAATTTAAGCACTGAAGAGGACTGTTTTTACTTGCTCATAAACATAAGATAAAAAATTTACTGTTTATCAGTTTTTGTCAGATTTTCATTGAATACGGTACATGAATTAAATACTTTTTTATTAAATTTTTTTGAAAACTTGCTAGAATTTTTAAAAATGTATATAAGAATTATCTTGGATTTAAAAATCAAGACTGGTGTTTCAATCAAAAATGTTTTTACTGTTTTTACATATATTTTAAAAAAATTTACTAAAAATTTTGATCAATCATATGCCCGATAAGCCTAAAAAATAACAAAATTAATAATTTTCATTTAATATAAAATTTCTAATGTCCAATTTTATAAATGAGGAAAATTCTTTATATTTAAAAAATTGAATAGTATAAATTTATAATCTTTTTTTGTTTTTCTACATCAAGTAATTATTTTTCCTTTTAAAAATTTATTAACGAAGGAAGTTAGTTAAAATGACCCATGCAAGTGGAATCAAATGTATGTTTTTAAAATTTATTTATTAATATGTATATGTAATGTTTAATGAAAAATTCTTATATATATATATATATGTGTGTATTAATTGATTTTATTATTTTATAGCTTCAATTAAGTTGACAAATGATATTAAATGTGCTAAAGAAAATAACATGAGGTGTATGCAAGTAAAAATCGATAATGAATCGTTAGTGATGAAGAATCAGGATTTATCAATGGGAAGCTTTGAAACGGATTACGATAGGTGTATTGAAAAATATTTAAAAGATGATGAATGCTGTTATATTCTATACCGCACTGATAATTCTACAAGCTTAGGATTTGAATGGCTATTTCTCCATTGGGTTCCTGATAGAGCGTCTGTATGAACTAATTTTATCATAATATAGTCTATATATTTTATAGATCAGAGAAAAAATGTTGTATGCCTCGACTAGATCGACAATGAAAAGAGAGTTCGGTGAGAGTTATTTCTCTGAAGATTTAACCGGTTCTGATAAAGTATGATTTTCTCAAAATATTCTCATGTCATTTGTGATGATAGAATGATTTAATGTATTGCGGTTATGTAAGGCACCTCCAAGCCAAGTCTGCTCCGCCTCCGTTGACTCAGGCCGAACAAGAATTACAAGAAATCAAGAAAAACGAAGTTAGTTTGTTTTAATTTTATTACATGATTGATGATTTTTTTCATTTCAACTTATTTATGAAACTCGTTGTTCTGTCTTCTGTTTGACTAACAAGCTTGTACCATTATCATACCATTATTTATTCAGAGTTTAACTGTCTTTTGGTCATAGAAGAGTCATATTGACTTTAATTTAAAAACGACTAAAGTTCGCTTAGCTATTTTTAAAACTTATTTTCAATCGATAATTTTGAGTGTTATTGGTATTATTGATTCGACATCAAATATCTTGAATCGATATAAATTACAATTTATGATGGATATTTTTAAAATTTTATCTTAAAATTTTGATTTTTCCTTCTGGATCTAATTTTTTCTCTTTTATAAAGATTTAGATATTCTCTATGCAATATTTTTACGAAGAGTCAAAATCGAATTTCAATCAATTTTTATCAGTAATGAAATTGATTTAATATTCTAATATTTTTAAAATTAGACTTCTATTAGGCAGTTTTTTGCCAAAATATATTTATTTGAAATCAATGATTTTTGATTAATGGTGATTTTCAATTCAGCGAGAAACTGCTCTTGGGGACGGACACAGGACATTGAAGTGCAACGGCTTTCCTCCAACAGAGCAGTTAATCAATGATTTAAATGATTTTTTGGAAGAAAAAATCGATTTTCTAGAAATGGTAATGATTTGTTATGATTTATCAAGATAATTTAGTAATCGATAAATTTGAATTTTATTAAATAATATAATTTGATAAACGTGCTTTTGAATTCGATTATCAAATTACTAAACATTAACTTCATTTTATAAATATTTAGGGTAATATATAATTTAATCGATTTCTCTATATGAATTCATTAACAAATACTTTAAAAATCGATCTAGTAATGAATTTGTGATTGATTTTTCTCAAAAATTGATTGTTAGGAAAAAATCGATAGGATTTGTAAATTGCTTCAGTTTGATATTACAAAAACTATTCCTTCATAATGTTTCTGTACAATTTACAATAGAATTAATATGAATCAATATATTAAATTTTAGATCTTATTGAAAATAATATAATCTAAAATGATTTAATGGTTTTAAAAAATCAACTTAGAAATCGTTAATAAAAGTATTCGTGCAATAATTACATCATATCATTTATATAAAAATAATTTTTAATTTAATCCATGGTTTTAGTATTTTTATCTAAGAATTTAAAAAATATTCAGAATTTAGTATTGATTTCTTAAAAAATTAATCATTAAAATAACAACGGATTATTAAAAATAAAAAATTGATCTCTGACTTCTATTGTACAGTATTTTCTTAAATTAATTGGTGACAACAATTTAATTTTGTATCTATGAAATGTACACATTGAATTTAGGAAATCAGGTTAACTGTAACAAGAAATAGTATTTATCAATTCTTAACTCAATTGTGACCTAATATTAAATATATTGTATTTAATATATTCACCATGTAATTTAGTGGTTCGGAAAAAATCTTTTTTGAATGTAAACACTGCCACATGGTCTAAAGAAAATTTTTTAGCTATTTAGAAGGTTGATTTATCAATATATGACATTTTTTA
Organism: Bipalium vagum; assembly: GCA_037834085.1. NCBI lineage: Eukaryota > Metazoa > Platyhelminthes > Tricladida > Geoplanidae > Bipalium > Bipalium vagum. The sequence goes on along the minus strand of JBBMKC010045064.1, from coordinate 25,351 downwards.
ATTTATATTTCTTTGAAAATGTTTAATACTTCATTGAAAAATCACTGAGTAAGTGCTAAACTTCATAAAACAGGTGTTTTTATTTAAAATTAAAATTATTTTTAAGCTTATTTAAATAGTTTATTATTTAAGATCTTTTAAATGTCATTTTTTTCTTATTGATTGATTAGCAACAACTAAGTCTAATAATAATTATATAAACGATTTTAAATAACAAATATAATAAATAAATCAAATAATTTCTATTCATCTAATTACTATAATTTAAACAATTGTCAGAAAAATGGCAATTATTGATTCTGTCAATTAAATAAAAAATTTATCTAAAATAACAAATGCAGTTTTTATATGAATTACTTTTCAAATTTTTTAATATTTTTCCTGAATGAATACAGACATTGATCGCATTTTTACAAACGAAGAATGAATATAAAAATTTCACTGAGAATTTCTCAATTTTATTTACTATATAATATTTTGATTTCTGTGTACTTTTTGAAAACAAAACAAATAACCTAATGATATTTTTCAGTAATCCATTATTTTTTTTATAGATAGATAAATGAAATCCATAGAGATTATTGTTTTTTTTTTATCATGAAATCTTTAAATTCTTTTATCTCATTTTAATTTTTTTTCATCTAAATTATAAAATTTAGTATAATAATATAGTAATAATAATAATAATAATAATAATAAAAATAATAAAATATATTTTGTCGAAAAGACAAAGAAAATTTCGAAAAAAATCTTTTTTAATGAAATTCAAATATATATCAACAAAACCGCCGATACAATTGTCAAAACAGTCACATTTATAACATTAGCTGTTTGATAGAGTTAATTTATGCACAATTTTTATAAATTTAGACTGTTCTTATGTGACCCAATTTTCCATTTTATCTTTATTATCTTGATCATTATTGATATTGGTTATATATGAGATTTTTTAAATGATAATTTGCAGAATATTATAAAAAAAATCGTTGATTTATTAGTAAGAGGAATAACCAGAATAATACTAAGTTTTTATTATTTTTTTAAAAAAAAATAATTTGTATAGTTTATAATTAGAATTATAGATTAATTTAATTATTGGTGGATATTTACTTTATTTTTTTATAAAATAAGGACCATAAATGAAAGGGATTTTATCTAGTTTTATTCATTGAATTCTTTAGTAAATTTTAATTGAATATTTAAAAAATCAGTTATGGAACTTACATAGTTACATTTTATTGTATTGTAATAAATTATTATCAATTACCAATAATGCTTTTATATTTCTTTCGTTGAGGCACCAAATAAAATTTCTTCTGAGATATATCAAAAGATTGGCCTAAATTATCAATTTATCAGAAAAATAAATATTGTATAAGCCGTGGTGATGGTAGAATTATGCTTTGTCTATTTTTGTTTGTACTCTTTTGTCATGATTTATTTTGCGTAATTGGTTTACTTAGAGAATTGAAATCGACAAGGAGACCATCAAATCAGAATCCTCAAAAGCCACTCTTAATTGTGATAATTTACGAGACAATATCAGCCCTGATGTACCGCGTTACTATCTCTATCGATTCAGACATGATTTCGAAAACGATAGTTATCAACCAATCAGTGAGTCTTTTAATTACATGACAATTACATAAACATGTATACATTTAATAAAATTATGAAATAATATCGATCTCTAAAAAACAAAATTGATATTTATTATTCTAGTTTATGGAATTTGAATTTATATCTTGGGTTCGGAACCTAATAATTCGTATATATGTATATAAGAATTTCGAAAGAAACGAGTCTTATTTGAAAGATTACCATAATCCTTGTTACTCCTTTCATTGTCCAACACAGTATTCTTTTGTGTAAAAACGGGAATTTATTAAAGAACTGTTGCTTCTGGATACAGTCTAAAAAAACAAAATTCTTCGCCAAGATTATTTTTAGGATGATGTCGATAAATTTTTTTGAGTAACAAAAAATATTTTATCTATTAGTGAACCTGCAAAGAAAAAATGCAAGACAACATAGAAGACGCTCCTGATAGTTTTAAAATTTGGGTTCAAAGGCATATTTGAACTAAAAATTTTAGTTTTCGTCGCTATTTTTACAAAATGACTATTTTAAATTACTGAGTTAAGTCAAAGAGCTCTGAAATAAAAAGTGAAGCATGTTAATAATTGTTTATTATCAAGTTGATGAAACTTTTGGACATAGAAACACTTTCGGGATATAAAACTCAAAACTGTTTGGCTATGAAAGGAATACATTGCCTAAAACATTTCAGTCCATTGGAATCAAGAATAAGAAAAAATTAAGATAATGGCCCACTTTATCCTTTATAAAATGTCTAGATTTTTCCTGGTAAAATACAGAATTTTGTTCAGCCTAATTGAGTTTTTTCTCTGTTTGAATTTAGTCTAATTGAGTCATTATTTAATATTGTTTTACTAAAATTAACTTTTGATAGAATAGGATGTGGGAATATTTATAGATTATTGGTTGTTGCAATGATGAAAAGTTATTTTACCAATGGTTACCAATGTTCACTGTAGCAGTCTTCTTTTGTATAAACAATTAATAGTTGGTTTCATTGTCGATTTAACCGTAAAATCTTTATCATAAATTCTGACGTCATCGTTTTCTCATACGTATTTTTATAAAAGCATAGCAATGGCAACAAATTGCGAAGTTTTGTTGATTTTTATATTTCGGGAAAATTTTCTTTGTTTTCTTTTAAACTTTATTATTAATATTGATTATTATTAATATTATTATTATTACTTTCACTATTAATCAATTTTTTTTTCTAAGGCAGAGAACATTATAATTATTTAACAAAGTCTCGTGGCAATCTGGAACAAAAATTGACATCAATGATTTTGCATATTAAATTTTTTGTCAATACACTTTATTGACAAAAAAACTAATATTATTATTTGGAATGTGAACAGTTAAAATTATATTCAATTTTTGATTTTTGTTATCAATTTTGAGTTGGATACATTAACAATTTGAGTTTTAAAATATTGATCAACCTTAATTTTTGTTTTCTGATGAAAAAATGTTTTATATTTATTTAAACAATAATTAATCTTAGAATTTTTATTTACAAAAAATTACAAATATTGATTTTAATTGTTATTATTAATAAAAAGAAATCAATTTTAAGAGATTTTATTGACATTTTCATTGTTCCAAGAAAATGAGTAATCAAAAATCCTTGTTTGATTATTGTTAAGAATAATAAAATTAACATTTTTTAATTGATTGATTTATGAATTCATATATTTCTATGGATATGTTGTTTTTCAATTCAACATTTATGTTCAGTCTTCATTTACAACATGCCCGGATTTTCTTCGTCAGTTAAAGAGAGAATGCTCTATTCGAGCTCAAAAGCTCCGTTTCTTGAATTGTTGCAGTCTGAGTTTCAAATTGTTGTTCAAAGAAAAGTAAACTTATTTCATTGATTTTATCTTTTTATCAACGACATAATCTGCGAAAATTATTTTTTGTAGTATTGTATTATAAAAGTTTATTTTCGCTAGATCCTAGAACGAGATTTCTAACCAATGATAATTTATGATTCAATAATAACCAATAATTAACCAATAATAATTCTGGACAGTCCATTGAGGACTCCAACATCTTTTATAGTGATCAGTCGACTTACACCAATATTCCTATCTGAGAACGCCCATGCTCTTTTATGACCTATATTCTGTTCCTAATAGATGACTCGTGATATAATCTTGGCGACCTGATATTGTCAAGATTAGATGATTAAGGATAAGAATTTTATTATTCTCTTCTGATTCTATTATTAATCTTTGTACTTAATAATTATATTATATTAGAATTATTATTTTCACTTTGGATCATTTAGAGGTGTTAATAATTTGAAGGGGTGTTTTTTTTTGAACATTTTGAACATTTTGAACACAGAATTTTATTTATAATACTATCTTGATTCATGTTTTGATCTTCAATCAATTTTTAATATATTTCTCCATTATCTATCTTCAAGTGATATCAATATTATGATTTTCATAAAATTATCTTCATTATTATTGGACAAAAGTAAAAAAACTTAATTCTAAAAACTTTAAAAAATTAATTTTTAACATTTTAATAAAATAATAATTAATTTAATTAAAGAAAACATTCATTCATTGATTTCTGTTTTCTCCATTTTGCGAATAATTTTTGGATCATGGTTTTTTAACCGAAATGACTATCAAGTCTTTTTTTTATTGGTCTGTTATATTAAGTGTCTTTTTTCACTGGTCTCTGACATCAAGTCTCTTTTGACCGATCTAAATTTTTTCATGTTGATATTAAAGAAATGAATATTAAATCAATAATCAGCATGGTGATGGGTGGGTATTCCATCCAATGCAATTATGTTTTCAAGGGAAAACAGTTTGTTATTACTATATTTATTATTGATTGAGTTTTTTGGCGCTGCTACACGAAAAATTGCATAAATTACAATACATATTTTTCTATTAGAAGAAAATCCTTTTTTGAGAAATTCAAAGTACCTAAATAAATGTGTCTATATAAAAAGTAACACTTTTGCACCATTTTTTTCATATTTCTTTTTTGATCTTCACTTAGTTTATTTCTCTCTTTTTTACCAATCTTGGGCAGCCCAGAATACAATAAATACATAAAAGGAAAACCAAGACTTATCTGTGTCTAGAATGAAGAATTCACAACTCCCTTAACACACCAATCCTTAATTATTCCGAAAATATCATATGTACAAAAAAAATCCCACTGCTATTTCACTTTTCGACCTCAGGGATATTATCATGTAGATGACTGAGTCAGGATACAATTCCTTGATTCATTCATTGTGAGTTACTTATTCACCCTTTATTGTTCTTACGATTTTATAAAATATAAATAAATAAAGGATAAAAATAAAGATAATTTTGTTACGTTCTGTGTCATACCTGTGAAGCTAGAAGCGAGGGGCTTGAGCAGATCATAAAAGTCAATTCCTGAAGACATGATCATTTCAAAATCTGTTGGTATTAATTTCTGTGCAGAAATGAGGAAGAAATGTGAGATTTTTTCTTGAAAATCCAATAGAATTGGAGAACCCATGTTCTCTCAATTGTTTAAAGATGAAATTTATGTTCATCGAACTGTCAACCACAAGATGAATTTTGTTGATATGGAGAGTGTTGCTCACACGAAAATAAATCGATTTGGAGAAAAACTATGGTGATCTCTTGAAATTATATCTAAAGGAATGTATGTGGCACTAAAATATTTAATCGAGAAACTGCGAATCAATTTTTTATTTAATAAATTTGTAAAAAGAAAATTATTTACTTTGTTATTTTTTGTGATTCGTTTCAAGTCTCTTTTTTAACCGGTCAATCGTATCAAATATGATTTTTGAGTCTGTCAAAACAAACATGATCCTAATTTTTTAGTTTACTTTTTAAATTACTAATGATTTGCAAATTTTAATTTCTTCATCATTATCAAAGTTGTTCATTACTTCACTAAATTCATTTTCATTGGCATATTTATTTCCTTGTCTTTCTTTGTAACTAACAATATGATCCAACACTTTACTTGTTCTACTTTTTTGAGAATGCTCACTAATTTGTGTTTTTAGGTGACGTTGTGTCTCTCCCTATGTATAGATGACCACATCCATGACATCGAAATTTAATTGTTTTGGAGTCACTGTATTGAGTTAAAAAGTGTTTCGTTTTCTCTGTTACTGATATTACCTTTAGACTTTCTTCATTTATTATCTGTAATATTTTACTTTTTAAATTCTTGAATCCCTCAGAATTGAGAATTTTAATAACTTTCTTATTCATTTTTCTCTTTGATTATTGGTTATTAATAAATTTATCCACTGTAACTTCTATCATATTTTTGATTTTCCAATTTGGATATGCATTATTTTATTACAATTTTATTTTTTTTATTATTTTTAAATGATAAAACTATTAAAACCTTTTAAGTTCACTCAATTCTATATAGATCTGATGTTAAGGACCAAACTCGATGTGTTAATCCTTTCATTAGACCATTTTTATATTTTTCCTCACAGTAGTTGTTATTTGTTTTGTATAAGATGGTATCTGTTTTTTCTGTATACTGATGGAGAAAGCAGAAATCAATGGATGATTAATATTTTCTTAAATTAATATTTTGATAAACATTTTTAAAAAATATTAAAAATTAATTTTTAAAGTTTTTAGAATTAAGTTTTTTTACTTTTGTCCAATAATACTGATATATATATAAAGATAGTATTATAAGTAAAATTTTTGTGTTTTATGTTTTATAAAAAATCGTTTTTTTGAAAAATAATTTTTTTTCAATAGGTTAATAATATAGATTAAAAATTTGTTTCATTTTCTAATATAACGATTTTCCGTTTTTAAATGAAATTAATTCATTTTATACAGATAAACATGACTTTTTTAAGAATTCAATATATTGGTTTTAAGATAGATATTTTATTGATTTATTAAAATTAAATATTATTAATTTAATTATGAAATCGTTTATTTTTTACATGAAATATTTTTCTCATTATAAGTGAATTTCTATATTTTAATTACGTTTAAACATCGTTACGAAATATGTATTACGTCACCACAAAACTTTTAAATACAAACTAATTTAAGCTGACAAGTATCATGGAACAAAACTGTATTTTAAAATTACAACAGATCGATCTTGTTTCCAACAAATTTGTAACTTATATTCTTTTTCAACAAAAAAATTGTTTAATTGTCCATCCAAATATGTCGAATGTGAACTAATTGTTTTCGACAAACCAGATTTAAAACTTTCTAAGTGTAATTCTTTTCTACCATCCAGTTTAATCGATTTAGTTCTACTGTTACTCATTGTTTCTTTGTGAATAGTTTTGATCTCGATCTTAAGCCAAGCTAACTAATAATAATAGTTTTTCCAGTCATTAAAAATACTCAAAACTTTTTAAGCGATCAATTTAATCTCAAAAAATATATCAACACCAGTTTTACTCATTTTTTATTATTGTTCTTTTATCTAAACAATTTTATCCCCTATTTAAAAATCGTAGTGATGATAAACAGAAAAAACAACGATTAAATTCCTTATTTATACACAGTTTAGTTTTGTCTTTTTCTTCTATTATCTTTATCTTACAAGTTTCTGCATAATTTCTCATTCAAAATCGAATCGAATTTGAGCCACTCAATAATTGTTTCCAGTAATTTTAATCGAAAGTTAAAAATATATGAGACATAGCTTAACACTGAAAGGTTCCATTTGACAATAAGCGGACATCATATGAATGAATGATTAAAAATGTGGTGTTCAGTGATCCACATAAAATTAACTGAAAGTACCACAAGCTTGAAAAAGTAACCAATGAGAAATCATTATTTTACAAAAATTTAATTGAACACACTTAACGAAATATCGTTTGATGCATGTTGCCTGGAAAGATTTTAAATTTAAAAATTTATCTACTTATATAATCAATAAAAAATTTTTCTCGTTACGCTTATGGAGTTGTCTTTCACTAAATTAAATCAATGATTTTATTAATGAGAGTTGATTGGACATTTTCTTATCGAACATATTAGTTAAAATAGACATGGAAGTGTCTATGTTCTGAATTGATTTTCAATGAGTGGTGGTCATATTGTAAATATATTGGTTTAATTTACAAAAATGGCGTAATTGAAAATCGATAATCCATTCATTCAAATATCAGGTTAAATTTCAATTTGTAAATTTAAAAATTATTTGTGACAAATCCAAACATATTGACTTTTGAGAAAAATAGATATTCAATAATAATTTTTAGTTAAAGTGTTAATCATAGATTTAGTTCCATGCTATACATTTCCTTCCTTCTTTCAGCTTGAAGTTATTTCTGGAGACTTTAGCGACTTGATTACCGACAATCTGCTGCTAGACATCCATCCACCACAAATTGATAGTCGACCGAAAATCACCAAACCCCCTGGACCCAGTAATCGAGGTCCGAGGAGACTGATGAAAAATTGAGCAGTTCTTTGTCATTTTCATTCCAATAATAATAACGGTCAATAATTAATTTGAATTTTTTGTGAGACCTACACTGAAATACATTTTTACATTATTATTTTTCGGTCTGTGTTTTTAAATATTTACTCGAATTGATGAGCATGTATTTACAAATAGTAGTAATTTTGTGTGTTACGTTTCTTAAAAGCGTGTCTCGGTTAGAAATTTGTAAATAATAATAATAAGTTTTATTTCCCTTACTCAAAATTTATATAAGGATCGCTTCTACTAATTTTCTCGAGTTATATTGATGAAGATCATATTCATTTAAAGAAGAGAAAATTATCTGAAAATCAATATGTGCATACATTTTTAATATTTAATTTAAATAATTTTGATGAAAAGAACATTTTTTATTAAAATAGGTTTCTGCAATTTTTCTGTCATTCTTGGAATATTTCAGATTAAAATTTTTTTGTCTTATTTCAATTTATTTTAATATTTATGAGAATATTAAAAAGATTGCATAATTGGAAGTTAGAAATACTAAAATTTATCATTATTTTAATCATGATATTTATTCATTTAATCTTATTTAATCATGTTATTTTAAAAATATTCCTCGATATCTGTTGACTTTTAAATTATGTATTAAATTTTACAATTAAAATTCTGGTTTCTGTAATTTAATTACTTTATCATAAGAAAGGTTATAGAAAAGTCAATATTATTTAAACAAATGAAGTATATATGCATGATATGAAGAATAAGAAATAATAAGTGTTTTATTTTATTAAAAATTCAAAAATGTCACAATTTATGGCCAAAAAGATTTTGTTTATTTATTTAATTATCTAATGAAAGAAAAACATAAATATTTTTAAAAAATGTTTGGAGTTAGGTAAGTTTATCAATCTAAGAAGTTTTTAGATAAACGTTTTATTATTTTTTTTATACCTATTTTACTTTAATAAAAATAAAAAGATTGAATTTAGACAAAAAACATTTTTATCGAGATTTAACAATAAAAATGTGATTATTTAGGAATTTCTGTAATTCCAATAAATATCTAATCTATCTACAATATAAGTAAAATTATTATTCCCTGATTTCTCATATTTCAATTTCCCCAGTCGGTTTTGTCAAAGCTATAATATAAAAAATTTGCATCCAAATATTTTAAATAATTTTGTTTTCTATCTCTATTATATGAAAGGTAATTTAAATATTGGTTATTTTCATTATAATAATAATTTTTTTGTCTCATAAAACTGTAGGTTTGCCTCCTTTCATTCCTTTTACAACTAATAATAGATTGTAAGTTTCAGGTTTAAAATATTTAAATCACACATTCCATCTTGAACTTGGAGCTGAATAATCAATAACAAAGATTTATTTCATAATAATCATGGTTTCTAAAGTTCTCAAAAATGCTGTTAAAATTATAAAATCTAATAAAGTATATATTCTTTCATATTATTGAATTAATTTATTTTAATCATTATTAGATAAATGTCTAGTTTTGAGGACAGAATCCTGAATTATAACCTCTATTTTTATATACCTCTAAAAATATTGTGTAAAAGAGGATAAAAATATAATAATGAAAAGAGATTAAAATGACCTTTAGTATAAATTTTCGTAGAGTAAAAAATATTTCCCACAAAAATGAGTAATGATTAGACCAATAATTATTGTGAAATAAGCCAACGAAAATTTGCTAATATCATAGCACTAATATCTCAAAAAATCTAAAACTCATATAGATAAATTGTAAATTACACAACTTGCTAATAAACAATATGATTTCTGTAGAGATATATTTAGAACAGTAGCAAGAATTTCGCATGAAAAATGTGATAGGAATTTAAATAATCAATCAACAGCAAAATTTGGAAAATTATCTCAATATAGAGGTTATTACTTTGGAGGATAGATTTCATAATTCTTCAAAAGGTTGTAATGGCTGTAGTATAAATGATCAGATATCAAACAAGTAACATGAAGTTAGATCCATTTTTTGAAATGGTTAATATGGTTTGTTTCAACCTCAGGTTTAACTTAGCAATTAAGTTTACAAAAAACATAAATGAAGTTAGATTTAATCACTAAATAAAATTTATTTGAAATGTTGATAAGAGGAGAATTTTTTAAATTGTTAGGTCAACAATATTTTAAAACCAATAAGAAATATACAGAAAAATAGATTGAAAATCTTATTAAAATAGATAAATTAGAATTACCCTAATTTTTAGAAATAATATTTTATTTAACAGAATTGCTAAAACCTATTTATTTTTTTATTGATGCTAATAATCTTTATGGAAACACAATGTACCAACCATTGCCATATAAAGATTTTAACCGAGTATAAGGGAAATGATAAAAATGTTAAATATACTGAATGAACAAAATGGTTTTCAAATAAAACCATTTACATATTTTTATTCAAAAATAAATAATTGTAAATATTATAATTCGTAAAAAAATTCTTGAAAATAGAACACAATATAATGATTATCATAGACATAGAAAACAAGAAAATTCAATGTTTACATTTATGGACTAGCTTAAATAGAGTTTTAAGGGAGCAGAGAGTTTAAACATTCAAAACAATTATTTGGAAGTAGTTTTGATTTTCTATTAATTTGTTTCGATTTCAATTTTATTGTGGAATGACTTTGGGAAAATCAAAGAAAATACTGACATATATAGATCATGTTTTAACAATTTCAAAATTTAATTTAGATAATAAAATACATTAAAAATTTTGTTATAATTGGAATAATTTAAGACCCTTAACTGTTATAGTACGTCATGAATGACAGCTTAGCTGGCCAATCAGAGACGCTAAAATTAACTCTGAAAAAGTATATAAGCCAGCGAAAATTCATTATTTTTCGCCCAGAAAATTATCAGGTATGATTATGATAATTTTATTTTTGCTGATCAGGGTTTTCCCTGACAGCTTTATAATTAAGAGTGTTTGAGTGAGTGACTGCCTTGCAGTTTGTTTGTTTAATGACTGCCGGTTGCAGTTTGTTTGTTTATTTAATTTTTTATTTACAAGGTTCTCACCTTTATTAAAAAAATTTTTATTTAGAGTGTTTTGTGTTTCTTTTGAAGTGTGAAGTACGAGCTCGATAGTTAGGCCTATAGTTACGTTAGTAAGGTCAGGTACGCTAAGGGATAGGTTTCCGCCAACATACATATAATTGGTGAGCTGCCCGACGTGATATACGTGGGCTAGAGAGAGAATTTGAGAGCCTGTGAGGCTGTATAGTAGAGCTGTACTTGAAGTTGTGAAGCTTGCGAGTGGCTAGATTTGATAAAAGCTGAGGGAGCTGTGTGCGAATTTGTGAAGCTTGCGTGGCTGGATTTTAAAGGCTTTTAAAACTATTCGTTTAAATTAAAGGCTAGTTAGCCTGTTGTGATTTTGGATAAGTACACGGTTCAAACGGTACTTATAAGGAATAACCAGAGAATGGTTGAGGAGATTGAGAGGGAATAATATTATAGATTGCCCTTAAAGGATTTTAATGTTGAACCAACGGAAGTCGCTGATTTTATGGCTGTGTACAAACGAATGGCTGAAGTCTTCGGGTACAATGACGCCAGAATGATTTAGAGATTGCCCATTTATTTAAAAGGGATGGCAAGCAGTGCTTACAAAATGTAGAGTTGAAGCCGAATATGACATGGGCACAATTACTAGCAGAGTTGACTAGTCGATTGATTCCAGGGAATCTAGAGAGGCTGAACAGGCAGATGTATCAGCAGGGAAAGCAGAGAAGAGATGAAATTATTGATGAATTTGCCTACCAGTTAGGAATACTGACAGAGCGTGCATTTGGTGATAAGAGAACATGGTCGGAGCAGATAAAGAAGTTAGTTGAAGATCAGTTTTGGATCCGAATGAGTCAGGCGTTGCGGGTAGCAATCAGTTTAATCGAATATAAGGATTACGATGAGTTAATCCGGAAAGCAAAGAAAATGGAAATGAATATGAGAGAATTAGAAAGAAATACAGTGTATGAAATGATTAAAAGACCAGAAAGGTCTAGAAGAGATAATGAGTAACAGTCTGAAGGTTCAGACAGAATGTGTTTTAAATGTAATAAAACAGGTCACATGGCATCACAATGTCCAGAATTGAAAAGAGATTCTAGTAGAGGTAGTAATCCAGATATTAAATGCAGTAATTGTCAGATTCGTGGGCATAAGGCTAAAGATTGCCCAGTCAAGTTATGCAAGAGTTGCCATAAACGAGTTCATTTGGAGACTGATTGTTGGTCAAGGAAACCGCCGCAAAGAGATGTAGTCAACATTGACGGGAAAATTCAATGTTTTAAGTGTGGTCAGTATGGACACATGGGGGATCATGCTTAAGTGAAGAAATTAAGCCTGTCAAAAAGGTTAGCCTTCAGTAATAAGGTAAAAACAAATGCATTATCAGAAAATGAGTCGGAAGGAGAAGTAGATAGACTCAAAGCGGAAAATGAGGAATTGAAAAAGCAATTATCAAGGATCAATACGTGTGGTACGTTAACCATGGTGAGAAATGAAGATGAAGAAATGAGTGTACTAACTAGAGAAAAAGATTTGGTGGAAAAAGTAAATAAAGAAAGTGATTTGGTGCTAGCTATGGTGGATTTGGATGCAGATGAATCAGAGGAGTTTCCTGCTTTATTGAAAGAAGCGATGGCACAGATACCTTAGAGATCAGGAAAGGATCTCAATGCTGTTTAGTCAAATTTTGGAGATATCAATCTCACTTCAGTTATTGGAAAAAGTAATAAAGGAAGTAAAACCGTATTTAGTGGAGTTTGGTCCACATCAAGCAGAAATAAGGCTATTGATAAAAAGATACGGTAGATATATTAGAAGGACAGAAATTGACATGAGAGCATTGAAAGTTAAATTTAGGATGCTGAATTGTAAGGAACTTGATCTTAAGTTGCATTCTTGCACTCAAGTAAAGAAATTGAGGAAGATGGCAGAAGAGATTATGGAAAATCAGTGGATAATAGTGAATAATAGTAATTCTTGGGCTAGGCCAACAACTCGATACTGAATAATATAATACTGAATAATAATGAATACTTAATGGAGTGTGGTTGTAACGCAGATGAAACCACTACTATAATAGCAACCCAAGTGAATGAAAGAGGTCGCCAAGTTGGTCTACTAAACTGAGTAGTGATGACTAACCCATCAAATGTATCAGAACAACAAGAAGCAAGGTTAGCACATTTACAGCAGCCCGAAGTAGTACAAGGGTCAATCGGAATAGATCAAAGACAACCTGAAGCACTGCAAGACACACAGACAACATTGCAGGATGGACTTGTCACTGCTAGACAAGATCAAAGACAACTAGTAGAGGATTCCGACGACGTGATATTAGCAGAAAGTGAAGAAGATGAAGTGGGAATGCCAAATGAAGTCACGGAACACAACGTAATAATGAAGGATGAACTAGTAGAGATAAGACCAGATGTAGCACAGTCAAGTCAAGCAAAAGTCAGGCAGACTAGGCCCGGAACTAACCCGGTCGGTCCACCAAGGAGGGATAGATTACTACCTAGACCTCCCGGTATCAGAGCGGAAACTAGAGATAGTTTGAGGAGACACTATCTTATAAAACTGGCTGAGAAATATCGAAAACAACATGAAGAACTTTATGATATGGAAACAGCGGATGACCAAGACATTATTAGACAATTAATAAACTTGATGGATCCGCTAAATGAGGATGGAGAACCACCAGATAACTAACTCGTGACATTTTTGAAGAAATGCAAAAAGTTGTTACCGATTTTGAAGATTTTGTTGATGAACCGCGTAATATAAGTAATGATTTGGTTCTAGGGTATTTAGTAGAAGAAGCAGTAGATAAAGAAAAAGTTTTAGTGGGTATTACAATGATATTACAAAGATTATGATAAATTAATGATAAATAAAGAAGATGAAGAACAAAGCCTAGATTTGTTAGTGAGGAAAGCTAACAAGAAAATAAATGATTTCTTTGGCCCACGGCTCAAATTACTTCAAGGATGGAAAGGATTATTACTCACAAAGCAAGAGTAATCAGAGCGACAACAGAAATTAAGAGAAGCAGATCCAAGGAATTGTAGACTTGAATATACAAGAGAAACAAGAAATCAAGATGATTCAGACTACGAGCAACTCAGAGGAGAAAAGAAATAAAAAATGTGGTTACCAATGATGATATTAATCATGTTTATGTTTATGAATATGTTGGACAGAGACAATGCTTTAGAAGCCTACGATTGTAGTAAACCGAAAATCGGCAAAATTTATTCATTAATGGATTTAGAGGAATGCACAGAAGCATATTCTACCAAAATGAAGCAGACTGATGTCGAATATCACATCTATCAAGAGACTGAATTCCGGAGAGCTCAAGTAAAGGAATGCATAGTGACAAAAGCATCTTTTGAATTTTATTGTGGAGTTCACAGCCGAACAGCCTTTTTAGATGCAACAATGATTCCAGAACTAGTAATAGTAAATTCCGAAAACTGTGAAGCAGCATTCGTCACAGGCAAATTACAAATAACAGCCGGATTGGCAATAGATGCCAAGAAAGATGTCAGAACCGGGCAAACTGTTATCGAAGAAGGATCAATTTCATCAAATGGAGAATGTACTGGAAGAGATAAATATAGACAAGAAACAAAAGTTAATTGGGTGGTAACATACTCGAATTATCAAGTAGAATTAAGAGAATTTTAAGGAATTTTTGATGCGCTTACCGGAAAAATGCTATCACATCCTTTTTGCAATTCGAAGCACATCACTTATAACACTGGAGAATCGTTACTCGTTTACAAGATACAAAATAATATGTGTGATATGGTGTTTCTGAAGAAAGTAGTTTTCATCCAGGTGGAAGGGGAAAGAGAAAGGGAAGAAGTCACAATGGCAAGAAAAGCGAATCAAATTTCTAAATCATCGGAAAAGATACAGAGAGAAAGAACAACAATTGTCTTGTATAGTAAAAATAAAGCGGAAGGAGCCAGGTTTGTGAGAAGAGAAAGTTCGCTAAAATGTAACGTATTGGTTTACGCAACAAATCACAAAGGGGTATTTGTAAGCCAGAAAAGTTGATAAAATGGAAATAAAAATAGCGAATTATGTCAATACGTAAATAGATTCTATCTATCACTTACTGAAGCAGTCGACAAGTGAAATCTATCACGAATTTGTGACAAATGATTGTCGAATAAACAGAGAAGTACTGAAAAATCGGTTTGCAATGATCATTACTAACTCAGATTTAGTGGCTCTACTGTTAATGCCTGATCATGGAATATTCTCTAGGATGATGGGAGAAGTCATCTATAGCTATAAATGTGCAGTAGTAAATGTGCAGTTACGACGCCCGAAAGATTGCACAAATGAACTTCCAGTTGTGTTGGAAGGAGAAGAAAGATATGTGGCACCAGTAACAAGAATATTACTAAAAAAAGATGTCAAACCAAAAGTATTGGAATACGGAGCGGTGATGTCACCGATTTATAAAGTCACAAAAGATATGTGGATGTCACTTCCCGAAAGAAAGGAGACTGGAAAAGTAGAAAATTTGAAGTTAGTAAAAATTGAACGAGATGCAAAATTTGAAGATCTTGATTATTTGGCAGGAGGAGGAGTATATACCCAAGAGGATATCGAAGAAGCAAGACGGAATATATTATTTCCTGAAAAGCGAGAAAGAATACTTACTGATTTTGTGGACAGATTAATACATAGTGATGGAGGAGTAATTGGAAAGCCAAATTACGAAGTTTTATAAAGCCCTGAACATTTTAAGAAAGCAACTATGGAAATGCTTTGAAAAACATGGGGCAAGTTCACTGGATTCGGAACATTCATAGCAGGAATAATTGGATTTGCACAGTGTTTATGATTGCCAAGTGGGCACTTTCACAACTAATGACGGTATATTCACTAGACAAAACAGTTGGATTTACATGGAGGTTAATAGCAGCGTGCCTACCATTTCTATTGAAATTTGTTATAATTCATCATCATGGTAACGAGTTATCCAAATTGAAAAAGAAAATATTCGCAGATGAACAATACCAGAAAATGAAAATGGAAAAAATCGAGAAAGTCGATAAAGAAAATGAAAGTGATAGTTCAGGGGAGTCTGGAATATTTTCAAGTAAAGGACAACGAACTAAAAGACCAAGGAAAAATCGTAGATACTCGTCACTACAGAAAGTCAACCATCCACACCACCATATACAAGGAAACCGTTGTCAAATATTCCAACACGAGTACAAATATATCCAGAATTGCCAGAAGACTACGATCAAGTGTGTTCAAATCCAATGTATGTAGAAGCGCAAGTTCACGAAAATCCGAAAAAGGAACTATATGAGGATCGAGCAGCAAGGCAAGGCATACCAGTATATAAGGATCAAGTCAATGTAGTCAGAACTGATGGAAAAAGCCTTCAGTGTGAATCATTAATGAAACAGTTTTAAATCAAAAGGAAAAGAGTAAATTATTACCCACAGGATCATCCCAAACGTTGACTGGGGAAGATGTATTGTTTAAAAGAAAAGTTGTTTGTCTATTGGAAATTGGAGGCAAGCAATTGGAACATGGGATAATGGAGAACTGCCTATATGACAGCCTAGTAGGAATGGATATTTTGTCACAGTTAGAAGGAATAGGTTTCGATTTAGTAACAGGACTATTAATACCTGTCAGAGGAAAAGGTCGCAAAAGACATATAGATAACGAAGTAGTCTTGTCAGAAACTATTACAATTCCAGGAAGAGCAGAAACAGTGTATTTTGTAAATGCACCAGTGGGATACAAAGGAACCCTATGCTTTGAACCGTCAGAGGAATTACTATGGATGTACGGTGCTCAAGAAGAAGTAGTACAAGTCAAAGAATGAAGAATACCAATTCGACTGTTGAATTTTGAGCAAAAAAGAGTTTTTATCCAAATACTAGATTTGGAAAAGTAGTTGAGTTGGAAAGTGAGCCAGTTGCAGATTTGATAAATGTTTTAGTAAAATCAATCAGAAACTATGAGCCAATAAAAATTGAAAGCCCGTAGTTAACGGAAAGACAGAAAACATATCTCGAAGCAATAATAAGAAAATTTGATAAAGGTTTTGCGAAAAATGATTATGATCTCGGATGTAAGCATATACTTAGACACAAAATAACACTAACAGATGAAACACCGATCAAACAAAGGCCTTACCATCAGCCATATAAATTCGTATTGATGGACGTAAAGGAAATCCTAAGAACTAAAGAAAAGGTGGAGTTGAATTTACCATTACTTTGTATAGTAAACATCAACAAAGTCAAAGAAAAGGATAACAAAGCAAAGTTAGACTACACCAACCAATTGAAGACGGGGATCAAATATTTCCAAGGAGTTACCGTAATCCCAAATAAATTAAAACATACCAGGATAGAGAATAGGCACCTGGTATGTCCTAGGAAAGGAATCTTAGGATTGAGACTAACAAAGTTAGCTCAATATTGTGGGTCCACAGTGAAATTACAGATTACCTGCATGGGCCAGGCTCAAATAATTGAGAAAGGAGCAGGTATCACTGCTGGACTAATGGCTCCATGTAGCAGTTATGCCGAAGTCATTCTACCCGGATCTCTTATTCCAGAAGTAATTATCGTAGCAGCTGGAAACCTGCTAATCGATATAATAAGGGAGTCCGATGAAGATTGGGAACCGAGGGAACATCCAAACTCGAATAGGCCTATAATCCTACTAGGAGCCTGGGAGAAGAAAGAGCCATATGTGGATCCAAGCCTCTCCCAACTTGAATAAGAAAAGAAAGTTCTAATTTTGGACATAAGAACTGGAATCACTAGGTTCTCTAATCGAAAGGCACCTTTGGTGGCGACAATAGTTACACCAGGAGGTAGCCTAATCCATCAAGCTATAATTACTCCCAGAGTTCTAGTATCGAATTACCGATCAGAGCACTGAATGGACCAGAACAAAGTTTTTGGCCAATTGGACGAGTACCAGAATAGAACTCTCGTCCAAAACTACTTGGAAAGAAAAATAGTAGTTGGGTATGACGTACCAGATATGCTGGATACCCTCGCCATACATCAATCATGGATAAAAGGTATCCGAAATCTGTAACGATTCCCTTGGCTAGGTTAGATAAACGATATCACCCCCAGAAGTAATGGGACATCTCAACTGTCTGCCATAGCACAAGAGTATGGACAATACTCAATGGCAAGACAAAGAGGGAAATTTATCCCAACAGCAGATGCATATATTATTAAGGAATATGGGTCTACGTCAGGGACAGATGGTATGAGAAAGAAAAAAAGGAAGAAAGAAAAAGACCAAAACCAGAAGAACCTAAGGAAAAGACGCCGTCAAAAACAATATTACAGGAAGAAGAAATAGCTACAGGATGTCCAAATCTGACAAGAATAATTGTGAGCACCCTGCACGAGAGTGTAAAGGAAAAGGAAGAAAAGGCAAAGGAGCAAGAAAGGAATTCGTTAAGAATGCCCAGTCTTCCAGTAGTGCTACCGACGGACATCGACGCTACATCCAATAGACAAGGAACAACGGTAGTGAAAACCAGAGAACACTGGAATTGGGATGCAAGTAACACGGGTGACAATACGGAGGAGGACAAACCAAGAAGGAAGGTTCATGGTGAAATAGTCCCAGTGATGATACCAAAACGGACATCAAGATAAGGGTCAATGAAAAGACCAAGGGAACCCGAAGGACCAGTAGAAGTGAGGGAAACCGAAGTAAGGAGAAACCCCACAATAAACCTAGAAAAATGTATCAAGACACTGGTTTCGAGGATAACATCGAAAATGTCACAACTCAGGTGAAAAGAAGATTGCTAAATGAAGAACAAAAAACAGCAATAGAACCAAATTGGGACGAAGAACTTGGATATCGGGTTGAAATATCCTTAATGGAGGAAGAAGATGCCCCTAGCACTAGCGCAGTCAGATCAAGTTCAGCCGCAGGAAAAAAAGAAAGAGTCAAAAATATAGAGATCTTTAGTTCACCAGAAGAACTAACTGATCTCTTGAAAAAAATTGAATGGGAATATATCCAGGTAAAGAGAAACGACAAGCGGTATAATTTAATCAATGGCAAACTACCCAACCAAGAGGAGAAAAATACCAACCCAACCACAACCAATGCAGCGACAACGGCAACCAATCCAATGCCAACGCCGACGGACCAGCCGAAGAAGAAGCAACCGGAACTCATAATTTTGGACGACTGACATTCTATTCTTTTGTGATTCATTTTGACATTCATATTCTTGACATCTTATTAATATCTAATTGATATCTTTGTTGTTATTGTTGTTTATTTTTATTAAATATTAAATTTTAGTAAATGTATTTTTATGAATTTATTTTTAGGAATGTTGTTTTTCATCGGGTTCCGGGGCGGAATCTTTTAAAAGGGGGAGAACTATTGAGGTTCGATTCCCATCTTTAAAAACTTCTATAATTAAAATTTTTGGCGAAAAATAAAGATTAAATAAGTGCTGGCTAATTTAAATGATGTAATTTAATTATTAATTTAAATTAGTTAACTAAATTTTTAAAAAATTGTATTTTAAATATTATTTTAGGAGCAACTACTAATTTTTAATCAGTAGCATGTCACCCTAAAATTCCTAAATTAAATTTTTTTTAGAAATAATTAAATATAGTAAGTACGTCATGAATGACAGCTTAACTGGCCAATCACAGACGCTAAAACTAACTCTGAAAAAGTATATAAGCCAGCGAAAATTCATTATTTTTCGCTGAGAAAATTATCATGTATGATTATTGTTCAATAGTTAGGGTATGAAATTTAGACTTGACTCCAAAAATCTTAGGTGGTCCAAGTAAAAACAATCAGTAAAACAACACTTGTATTTATACCACACAAACACAAAATACAATACACTGAAATTCAAAAAGATAATGCAAGAGTTTGGGATCACAATTAATGTCTGAAATGTTACACAACCCCTACACTATCGGTTCAAAACACAACACCAATATAATTGCAAAGAATAAATCAAATATAATGTTTTTAATCAAATACGATAATGGTAAAAAATTAATCAATAATAATTAAAACAAATGTTAAAAAAATATAATACAATATTACTTATTAATCAGTGTTAATATTAAAAAAAACAGGAAAAATCTTACAGTTTAGTTGTCGTTAAAACTCCCGAGCCCAGACATTCTTATGTTTATTATTTACCTCGTGGATCTGCTTAGTTGTCGATGAATCTCTTGTAGCTCCGTTTATCTTCAATAACCTTTGTGTTGTCAGTTAAGCTCCTTTTGTCGTTTCTCGGCTCCTTTTTGTCGTTAATTATATTCTCGTAACTTCGTAAATTATCTCTCGTAGCTTCGTTAATTATCTTTTCTTAGCTTCGTTGTCGTACGTTCTCTGAGGGGTGAAAATCTGCTGAAATCCCTTTGCTTATATACTATTTGGGACTGATCTTCATCTGGGAAATATTTTTGAGATATTCTCAGAATTGTACTTAAAATTCCCTAAAAATTATTTTATTATGATCCTTAATAATTACTAAAATACCTTTTTCAGGATTCTTTAAAAATAAAGATTATTTTTGGAGGGTTATTTTATTTTCTGAGTATTTCCAAAATAAAATTCCTGAGAATTTTTAAATTAATTTTCGAGTATTATTTAATTTTAATTATTAATAATATTATTATTTATATTTATGGTTTTCTTATTTAATTTTTTCCCGGGGGTATCTTGGGTAATCCCAACATTATGATAATTTTATTTTTGCTGACTAGGGGTTTCCCTGACACAGCTTTATAATTAAGAGTGTTTGCTTATTGACTGCCTGTTGCAGTTTGTTTATTTACAAGGGTCTCACCCTCATTAAATAAATTTTTATTTAGTGTTTCTTTTGAAGGGAGAGGTACGAGCTCGATAGTTAGGCCCATAGCAATCTTAGTCAGGTCAGGTACGATAAGGGATGGGTTTGCGCCAACAAAAGTAAGTTTTATTTTTCATTTTGTATAATAATATTCTTTATTTTTAAATTTATTACAAATTTCTTTAGATAATCAATGTTCAAAACAACTTCTTATATATTTAAATTCTGGTTGAATAAAAACACTTAGAAAAAATATATAATTATTTTAATCTATATGGTTTTCTTGTAAAAGCGTATTATATATAATAAATTTGTTTTCACTGACCCAGGAGCAATAACTATGTAAACATTTTTATTTAAAATATACACTTGTTGGATTTTAAGTTAGGTTTTAATATTTTTATGATTATTATTTTAACATTTTCCTACTTTATCAATTTAACAATATATTTATTTAATAAATTTAAATATTTTTGAATTACAAGGTTCTAAATGTATTGGTAACATTGATATATTGATTAACCAACAAAACAGAGAGAACAGTTAAGAAACCAATGAAAAAATTTTAATAGTCAAGACATCCATTTAAAAAATAGAAGCAAGTGATGTAAAATGAGCTTTTACAAACAATGCATTTAAAAATAAATTTACAACAGGAAATATCCAGAAAATTACATTTAAAAACCATTTTAAACAAATTTACTGAGCCAGGTTCACATAATCATAAACGTTTAGAAGAATATGATGAGAATTAATTGAGTCGAGATTGGATAGAGTACACAATTAAAGACTATTTTAAAATAAATATAGCAAGACTTCTGCCGAATGAGAATTGGTCAATCTAAATATTTTGGAGTACGGAGTCTTCTACGGCCTCGAAAATTGTTTTCGGAAGAAAAGAAAAGGATAGTTTAAAGATTTTTAAAACTGTTCAACTTGCGCTGATAATTCTATAACTTTGAATCGAATTTGAAATTCTACTAAATACAAAATTGTATAATGAATTACTCTGAGGACAGCGCAAAAACTAAAATCATGAAAAACGCTCATAATTACAATTTGTCATTGGGTTGAAAATTTTTCTAAAAAAAACTTAGGAATATTTTGCAGAAAAGTAAATTCTATTCTCTTGTCACATACATATCAATCCAAACTTAGTCTATCGGAAAACACGAATTAATTAGGTTTAAGCAGAAATATTTAAAAATATCGATCTTGAACAAAATTATGGAACCAAATTTAGCCAATTTTAAATTCCAACAAATTTTGGGATCAATACGAATAGTGAGAAGCCAGAGTCTCGTCTACTGGCACCAAAACCTCTCCGTCTATCATGTTAACCACCCACCCGGGGTGCAAATCGTAAAATATCTGTCGTGGATCCTTCTTTTTGTTCAACTCTTCTGGCTCGATCTCAGGTAAGATGTAACCGTATTTTTGAGCTAATTTCTCTCTCTCGTACGTCAACTTAGAAACATCACAAAGGTAACCCCTGTTTTCGGCCGACGAATAGTATTCAATAGCGTCCTGAATTATTGATTTCACTTAATTATTTATAGAGTAAAACTAATTTGATTTTTTTTTATTCGGAAAATGAGATAGTGAGAATTAAAGATGGATATAATTTTGAGCGATTTGACGAAAAAACTAATGTTAAAAAAGTATATTTAATTACTGAAAACGATTCCGTTCATTAAAAAAACGAGGATGACTTACAGACAATATCTTCCTATTGGAAATAAATACTTTACGACAAAGGAACTCAAAGTTTTAACTTGGAAAATTTATAATTTCATTAAGATTTTTATCTTACATTATTTATTTATAATTAATAAACTGAAGATGACGTACTTGAGGGGGTAATTTGCATTTTGGTATTGGCAGACCGGTATGAAAAAATCGATTGGGATTAGTTTTAATTTCCACACTGTATAAATCATAATAACGGGTGGTAATTATTCCACCAGCTCTTTCAACGGCAGCAATAACAAGTTCCGAGGCATATTGAACTTCAACGTTTACCTTTGCTGTAAAAATATCGGCTCCCTTTTTGTTAATGGTAATACATAATATATATATTGCAACAGTTATACCTCTTCTGTTAAATGAAAACCGTAGTGCCTCTGAAGTTTTGTGTCTAAATATTTAAGTTTAGTATTGCATATATCGGTTAGATCAATTGGGCTCTTAGGACATATTCGATTCAAGTCTATCAATCTCTGAAGATCTAAGAGTGATAATCTTGATAGCTGGCGTTGAAAGCTGTTCTTCCAATGATTTTTTTAAAAAATTTTTTAAAAAAGAAAAATGCTTACTATTTCTTATCATACGTGTTTTCTATTGGTACCTTTAAGTACCAGGGAAGTCTGTTTCCTTCTAATCCTATTGCTGGCCAACTTTGAAATTGACCGTAACCTCTATGCCCCAAACCACGTTTTTTTTCTCGAAGTCCAGCAAATTCCTGACTTTAAGTTATTAATACTAAATTCCGAAAAATATACAAAACCTTAGGATATGAATTTTTGAAATTTGCAGTGTTTTTAAGAGTAACTTTAGGCAAAGTCCGAATTAATTTTAAAACTTTGTCATTCATTTAATATTTATTTGATCAATTACTTGAAACAAACAAACCTACTTGTGATCAACTATTATTTGAAATATAATAATTCAAGATAAACATTCTATAAATTCTAAAAAAATTCGATTATAATAACATAAAATTTTCACTGAATTTAATTTTGTCATTAGTTATTTATATGTTTTAAATATAATTTGAAATAATGTATTCTAAATCAGACATATTAAAAATAATACAAAACTTTTTAAACTTTGATGATAAAAAATGAGTTGTTTTAAAATGAATAGGTGAAATTTTAAGGTCATCAAAAAATAGAAAAAACACTGAATATGATGGTTGAATACAAATGTTGCAACATAACATAGTTAATCAAATCATATATGCGGATTCTATAGGTGTGATTAAAGATAACTATATTTTCACAAACTATATTCTAGTACTTAGTGACAGACGGTTTAAAAGTTATTAATGATTTATCACTACCAGAATTACATCAAAAACTTAAGAGTAATTAAGTAATAAATTTTTTTTAACAGCTTTTTGATTTTATTCATTTTATGATTTTGTAAAGACACCATTTAAATTCAAAATAATATTGAGGTTATTAAATCAGTAATTCTAAATTGCTTGTTTGGTAATAAAATTGAGGTTGGGGAGTTCCCCTTCAGAATTAATGGTCGTTGTGGTATAGAGTGTAATAAAAGCTGTGCTCAGTATACATCCACATTAAGTGAGTGCGAAAGTTTCAATTAGTATAACTCATCTTATAATTAAAAGGCTTTAAAGATTCGCAGAGTTTGTATGAGAACCAAGTATGATGTTTTTATCACTTACAGATGATAATTGTACATTGCATCCATATTGATGTCTCATTTCAATTATCAATTATTATCAAATACTCCCTGATATAAAAACTCTAATCAGTTGTTATGTATAAAACCAGTTCTTTTTTTAGGTACTACAAGTTTGGTATTATAGCATCTTATATAATAACCGAACACAGTCATAACTATAAATTCCATAGGAAGATTTACTTACACAGATTCAGTTTTGGCATGTGTTTAGGAACCTCGTTACTGTCAAACCATTTTGTCTCCAGTTATCAAAAAGTATTCACTTTTCATATGCGAAGCAAAATGGATCGATTTTGATTCTGAGAGCAATAGTGAAATCACCTTTATCCACCTCATCTTATGTTTCTCTTGGATTTCATGAGGAACTCATTTATCAGTGTTTTTTGCCTTCCCAATAATTTTCAAATGCCACCATACAGTTGCTTGGCTAACACAAAGATCTTTTGCAAGCTCTCTCATTGTTACAAGTGGATTTCTTTCAAGGAGATCCTTAATCTTCATTTTCAAACATGATAATAATAAGACTAAGCAAATTTTTATTTAGAAAAAAATTTAGATACTGAAAGTATAACATTTATTCTTTCAAATGAATAGAAAAATAATCATAATCATTAAGATTTAAATAAAATTAACAAATAACTCAAGAAATTGAATTAATAATATATTAATAATGTTGGGGTTAAACACCTACAAAGTTTTATCTCTTATTTTATTTCTTATGTGTTAAAGTTTTGGCTTATCAACTCCCGCTTGAAGGAAGTATATATAATAGCAGAGTTAAAATGACTAAACAAACAATTTCTTTTTCAAAGATGTATTTATTATACACAATATATACCCTAAAATCCTGTGTTCTGATTGAACAACAAGCGAATCCAGTAGATTAAGAAATGATTGAGGAAGCTGCTCTTCGGAGATTTCATCATTTGTATAATTCTCTTCAGTTGA
>JBBMKC010044957.1:0-17975 GCA_037834085.1 Bipalium vagum | reverse complement strand
GTAGGTGACAGATCTGGGAAATAAGCTGGATGAGGCAAAACTTCGTACTGTAAGTCATGTAATTTTTGTAAGGTCACGTTAGAAACATGTGGTCTTGCATTATCCTGAAGGCTAGTCCCTTTCGGTTTACAAGATCTGGTTGATTTTGAATCAGCTTTGTGTACATAGCCTCAATTTCTTGACAGTATGACTGTATGGTAATTGTTTCACCTGATTTGAATTCAAGAAACTGTAATGTATTAAGCTATCCTCAGACCACTACACAGTTATCATAGTCTTCTTGGGGTGAAGGCTTGGTTTAGACATGGTTTTCGGCTTTTCATCAGCATTTAACCATTGCGCTGATCGTCTACGATTGTTGTACACAATTGTCTTTTCATCGCATGTTATAATACGAGACAAAAAGGGATCAATTTGGTTCCGATTTATTAATGACGAACAGATTTACAATCGATATTTTTGTTGATTTTCTTTTAAATGATGGGGAATCCACGAATCAAGCTTCTTAACCTTACCAATCTCTTTTAGATGGGTGGAAATTGTTGATTTGGACACATTAGGATCTTGAGCAAGTTCTCTCACATTTGTTCGAGTATTTTCTTCGACAGCTGACTTCAATTGGACTTCATTTAAGAGAGACTTGGGTCTTCCGCGGTCTTGGTTATGGAGACTTAGGTCCCCGTCTCGAAATTTTTTGAACCATATCTGTGTTGATTTTTCGCTTATACTACCTTCACCCCATGCAGCATTAATGTTTCGAGTTGCTTCTGATGGATTGTGGTCAAATTTGAACTCGTATAATATGCGTACTCGAATTTTTTGATCAACCATGCCTGGTAAAGAACGATAAAAAAACTTACTTTAAATTAATATGCTTACTTATATTTATATTAAGGTTTGAAAATTACTCTTTAATTTGATATATACAAAACAAACAATTTATTGTTAACGTTTGTGATTAACTTTAATTTGAAAATTAATATAAAAAATCCGCAATTTCATACTGGACAACCTAATACTTTAAACATCCTACATACTTTATTGGATAACTCTGTATTTGATAAAAATTTTTAAAATTCATAAAGTAAATGAAAACAGAAAAGTAAAACAAAATGACTTTGAAATTACCATTTAAACTCATTAAAAGAATGAAGTAGTAATTTCATAAAATAAATTTCATCCCTCAATTATTAAATTCTTGTTTACTTTTTAATGATAATAATATTCTGAAAATAATATTTATAAATAATAAATTCAATATTAACAAAAAATTAATGTTTTGCCAAAACATGTTAATGGGTTCAATGGAAAACCCAATTTTCTTTTTCTCCTGTTAATGGATTATACCTAAATGGAAATCTCGTTGAATTCTAATGACAGGTTAAATTTTCCGGAAATAAATCAAGAATTACGCAGAGGGCCTGTGTGGGCAAATAAGCCCTTAGCTCTTGGAGAGCTCTGATTGGCTGTTTTATGTCATATTTACAGTTTAGTATATCAAATATTAACAAATATATTTAATTTAATTTCGTTTTGTATAAGCACCATTTCTTTAGTTTTTGTCAATTCTAGCTAAATATTATTTTCAAAATAAGCTTCTGTTTCTGCATTATAATAATTAAAAATTTTAATTTTATTAAAATTTCTTTTACATATTAAAGAAATCTTTTTTATTACCAATTCAGAATGGATACATTTTAGAAACTTTAATGAAAATTGATATTATTATGAATGAATGAGAAAAATTCATATATTAGATAACAATGAATATACGAAGTCAACAATGAAATGTTAAAGTCCTTGTCTATAAACACTAGAGTAATCGGTAAAACTGTCAATGGTGATAAAAATGAAAATTTAAATAAAACTTGAAGATTTTTTAAAAAATTCCACATTTTCAAAAAATCTAATTATCTCTCACAAAGAAAATATATTTATTAAAAATATTTAGAATAATTATTGTCTTACTAGTCAAATTTAAAATGTATTTGTTAACCATCCAATAAAATCAGAACTGATCACTGGTAATACTAGTTGAATAGATTAACGGTTAAAAACTTCATGCAAAAGTATAGCTGCTGAAGAAATAATAGTAATAATACTGAATATAACTAAACAAAATCTATCGACTACACGTGCAGCAAATTTCCATTCGTTAGCTCGCAATTCTTGAATTTCTGTTTCAGCTAATTTGCTTGTCACTTGTCTCAAGTGAGAGAGAATTTCTTTAATTTGTGAACGACCTTCTGGGAGCAAACCTTCTCCCATTATTCCACCATTACTGGTTACGGATTCAAAATGCTGAGATTTTGCATTTACTGATGAATGAGGATAAGATAAGCTTACAGATCGAGCAGCTCTCGCCCAAATTTCACTTTCCATATCAAGAACATTAGCCAACAGACTTTTAGAGCCTTTCATTGATCCACTTTGAAAAGCACGATTATATATGGCATTTCGTTTATATTGATCAAGATTCGAAGGGGATTGTTCCGAATCAGATAGTTCTGAAGATATCTTGTTTCTAGGTTTCATAAAAAGCAGACGAGCCAAACAAACATTAACAATTCTTCGTAACTGAAAATATTTTTTAATTCTGTAAATTTTTAATAAAATCATTAATTTAAAATTGCTTTCGGTTCTTTCAAAAATTATATATTGTCCAGTTAAATATATAAAATAATTTCAAAAAATCGAAAAATGACAATAAAAAGTAATATTTTCAAAATATACCGATTCCGGAACATCTATCGAATCTGAACTTCTGTGATGAAAATTTAGCACCAATACTGTAAAAACAAGGGACAACGAACAAACTATCATGACGCAGGTAAAATATTTTCCTACGAGAAACGGTAATAATTATAATCTAATAAACATTTCAACCTATTAGTGGAATTGCTTCGCTCGTCGGAGGCATTCTCTCGGCGACCATCATCAAAAACACAGTCAGAGATAGTAGAATAGTGACACCTTTGAAGAAAGATGCAAAAAATCAATAATGAATCTCATAATATCGATTAAAAAATTATATTTTAAACAGTTAGATTGTTTGGTTTAATTTAGATTTTATTTTTCGGTTAAAGGAAAATAATAAAATTTGATTGGAGGACATTATAATAGTCACTGTGTTTTGTAAAAATGATTTGATATAATTTGACATAGAAGAAATTTTATTTTTTTTATTATAATAAATAATTTTAAATAAATAATATATTAAAATAAAATTTTTTAGTTTTAGTCCAAGAAAGTTATTTTTATTTTTTAGTAAATAATCCTTTAAAAAAATATTGAAACTTGTTAAATCTTTAATACAATATAAATGTTATTTTACTATTTGTCCAGACCAGTCTCTTTATTTTCAAATAAAGATTGTATTGAGATTAGATTTTAAGTTTTAATTCAGCAATGAATAATGAATATATATTTAAATGAATATCTCTTTTCGTTGCACTACTCTTAACCTTTCCTTTTCTTACAAATAATTTTTCATTAAAATTTATCTCAATTTCCTTAATTCAACTAAAGTGATAAAATTCTCTTTTAATCTTTTTTCACGTACTAAGCACTGTAAAATGCAAATTTCTATCATAATTCAATATCCTTTGAATAATATTTAAACACAATTTTCGGAAAATATTTCAATTGTGCTTTAAAAATTCAATCATATTATAAAAATAATCACTGACAATAGTAGTTTTGGTATAACTATAATTTTTTTTAAAAAAATCCCTTAAATTACTAAAAAAATATTCAACGAAATATTTTAAAATTATTTTAAATATTATTATATATAATGTAATAATATTATATATTTTTAAAATATTATATTGAATTTATCATATCCAGTTAAAACAAGAATAGATAGATAGAATAACTTAAGGGCTTGTCTATAATAAATTTGGCATTTATAACCAGTTAGATTGTTCAGTAATTATCTTAAAATAATTTATCAATACTACACAACGAATTCCAGTCATGCACGGATTTGCGTCACAGATATTCACTTAATTTACACTGTAATTTTATTAAAATTATATTATATTAAAATATTTTATATTTAGTGTTTTTGAAAATGTAAAACTGTTAAAAGAATTACCTAACGATATTTTTTCTCCAGCATCTGGTGGTATCAGAAATCCTAATAAAGCCATAGTTGATATAATTATGCACGGAACAATAAGGTTAAAAGTGTAGTATAAAGTCCTTCGTTTGATTTCAAGAAAATATGTAATATCTATATATGTTTCGGGACAACATGGATATTGTATAACACTTCTGACAGCCTTGAAACCTAATCAGAAATAAATAAATAATATAATTTTATAGATGTTTACTTAAGACATCCCATTCTCCGTTTTCCATCATTTCAGCTGCATTTCCTTGTCCATATGTATTGTTACAATTTGTCATATTTTCACAATAAAACAATAGATCTATAAGGCTCCCTTCATATGTCCAGCTACCAAATTTCATAATGCATTTTTGAGTATCAAATGGATACCATTCTATATTTATTTTACATGTTGACTTAAACATTCCAGGAGGTACCATTTGCATTTTACCATCGTGTTTAACTATAACATTAACTGGGAAAGTTGCATCAAATCTTTCATCTGCGCTATATAATTCTTTGACTAATAAATAAGTAATAGACTATAAACCTATTATAGAGCAATATATCTGGTCTCCATAAGCGATTGGCTGGTATAACGATGGTACTAATGTTGTTGTACATCGAAGGATTCCATACAAAGTGATAATCACTCCATTTCTAGAAGATTGTGGTTATAAAATTATTTATCATTATTTCAGTATTTTTAAAAAACACAAAACAAACCAAATCCAACCAAACATTTGTATGAAGAATTTGATTTTTCTCATCCTAAACTTCAAAGTCTCAACTGAAATTTTAGTCACCAATGTTAGCTTACCACATCTATAATCTGCATTAGATATAATAAAATATAAACATAGAGTGGTTTTTTGTCATCACTTATGGGTCTTTCCAATATATTATGAGCATCAGGTCTTTTTGGATCGAACAAAAATCTCAGCAGTTTCTTTTCAGCTTTTCCGTTATGTACAACTTACAATATTCCAAAACATGATTAATAAAAAACCCAAAAACCACTTACTTTTAACAACAATAATGAAAATCATAAACCAAAGTAACAGCTTCATATTTCCAAAAAATTAAATTTACAATAATAAAATTATATATATTTCCAGTGAATTTTCTCGATTTTGTACATGAAGACAAATGAAATTTTCTATTTGCAAGAAATCAATGCATTAATTTTTCCTTCAAAACTGAAGGCAACACTTTCCAGTTTCATTCTTGTCGATTCTTAAAGAAATTAATCTCTGCTCCAGTTCTATCAGATAAACAGCATCTTCATTTCCTCTACTCATATGCCATCCTAATGCACACCATGACTACTATATATCACACACCAATCATTTTCGAATATTCAGTTTCCATGGTAAAAAAAGTATTTTTTTTAAAAAAAACCTCAGCAAATACCAAATTAATAACGACAAAGACTAATAGATAATATTTATTACTCTAATATTATTATTTTTTTCAATAATTTCAAAAGGGCTACACAGAAAAAGTTAAATTATCACGTTTTGAGCTCTCTCATACGATTCAGAGCACTGCCAGCTTTGAACCAGTCTATTTGATTTTTGTTGAACGAGTGAATCAGCTTAATAGTTTCTTTGTTTCCGTCTTTGTGTTTGATAAGGCATTCGATGGGCTAAAAAAATGGACAAAAATGATAATTTAATTTTGAAATAGATGAGACGGTGCACAACAGAAAATCAATAATATTCACCTTTTCCGGTGCAAATTGGGCCAGATTTAAGAGAGAAATTTTATCATCAGGTTTGATTTTATTGTAATCATCGGGATTGGCAAAAGTCAATGGAAGCATACCCTGTTTCTTCAGATTGGTTTCTGCAATAATTAATAACACAATTATAAACAACTCGGTTTCGTTCTGATATTAATTATTTATGATTACCGTGAATTCTTGCAAAGCTCTTAACGATTATTGCTCGACCTCCCAGATGTCTCGGCTCCAATGCCGCGTGCTCCCGACTGCTGCCTTCGCCGTAATTCTCATCTCCGACAACCACCCACGACAAGCCTGCAGCTTTGTACTTTCGAGCGGTATCGGGTACCCCTTCCCATTGGCCAGTGAGTATGTTACGGACTTTATTCACTTCACCGTTTTCAGCATTAACAGCTCTGAAAATATATTGATAAATTTTTTGGTCAATAAAAGCTCAAAAACATTGTTAGAGGATGAAGGTACAGTATTTTTCCATAGCAATGGAGTGATTTTTTAAAAAAACATTTTAGAATTTATACGATGTTTTTGCAAATAAATTTGGTTGTTGCTTCCACTTTTCTGGTGTGTATTTCAAAATATCGATGAAACAAAATATGAGACTTCATAAAATTCTTAGCAAACTTTGAATAAATTAGAATCGATGGAGGTATGTCAAAGTTAGCAAATAGATAAAACGATTTAAGAAAAAAGATAAACAATAATTGATGGAGAAAATTATAAAGGATCAAATGTAATCACCATTTAGTTAATGATAGAAAAAGCGCTGTTTAACCATGCCTGGGACACTTGAGTAACTTGATATTTTTGTTGTCCAACACATTCAACTAATGAATTGACTTTTTTATACGATACGGATCTCAGAAGCAACCATCTCTCAGACAAGTAATAATTAATTTCTAAAGAGACCTAGGATCTTATTTAAATTGTTTGGAAAGATAGAAATACCAATGTGGAAATTATGGCTGATAGAAAAGAAAAATTGAACAGTCTTGTGTTATGTTCCCTGCATTTTTCAAAGGAATTAATGTGAAACACACCCCATAGCACTGAAGTAGGCTGACCAGTTGTCTTTGAATATTATATAGAAGTCTGTAATTGATTTTTAAAAAGCAACAGATTTTTTACTTATTCAAATGATAAAAACAGAATAACAACCAGGCTTCATATCATATATTATGAAATTGTACTTTAAACTCGCTTTGTTAACAAAAAAAGGAAGTTACCAAGTAAACTAAAACGTGATCAATTCAATTTAAAAGTACCACAAAAAATTAATAAAATTGTTATTTAATGAGAATTGAATTTAAAGTTCAATTAAGAATTTTTTCTAGTTTTTAAACATAAAAATAACGACCAGTTTCTCAATATTGTTATGATATTCTGTCTTTTCAAAGTCAGTAAACCTTAAAATTGATATTAATCATAATTCGATTTGTTAAGAAATAAATTTTTTTCCCAAAATTTCTAACCAATATTTTTAGATAATTTCAAAATTTCACAAAAATTTAAATAACTGTCATTCTTTTATTATTAATATTATCAATATTTATAGGAAAAGATCATAACAGTGGATATTTATCTTGATATCCACAATTGGAATATATATAATAAAAATATAAAAATGTTCTCGATCTTTGATCATACATTGTGACCACATCAGTCACAGTTTCAACTTTTCTCTCTTAAAGAGATAAGAAAGACATACAGAAACTGTAACTAGTTTGAGAATATCAACGATTGGAAGAGAGCTTAGATATGTTTTGTTGACTTTTATTCACTTTTCAAGTTTCAACAAGCTTCTACTTCATAATAAATTGTGAATTTTATATACAAATTTTATAATTGTCTATATCTCTCGTGAATTCAATTTTTTTCATTGATTATGTTTTTTAAATAGTCACTGTAAACCAAGACTGAAATATTTAAATAAAAATTATACTTCTTAGTAACTAAATATAAACGTTAGTTCTACATAATAATATTTTATGTATGCACACATGCAAAACTTAAAAGACAGAACTCGTAAAACCAAAATATCAATAAGCTTATGTCAAGAATGTAAACCAAAAGGAAAATAGTCATATTTGACTCACCCAATAAACATATTGTTCGAAATATTATCCAAATGTCCTCGAAATTTCAGCCATTTCCCAGCTGCACTGATGTGATCCGTTGTACATTTTCCTTTTATTTTTATCAAAATAGGCATATCTACAATATCACGCCCGTCCCATTTTTGAAACGGTTCAAGAAGCTGTAATCTAGTACTTTTTGGATCGACTTTCACATTGATTTTTCCCGAATCACCAGGAGGTTGTTGGTAAGTATTACTTCCTGGATCAAAGCCCTTGGTAGGCAAGGCCTCTCCAACTGGCGGAGACAATTTGAACTTTTTTCCATTGACATCAGTGAGTTCATCGACAAGTGGGTTGAAATTGAGATTGCCTGCAATAACCAAAGCCGTAACAATATCCGGACTGGTGACGAAAGCATGTGTGGCAGGATTGGCATCATTTCTTCCGGTAAAATTCCGATTGTAAGATGTAACAATAGTATTCATTTCACCCATTTTCACGTCCTGGGAAAATTTCATGGAAATAAGTATTGTTTAAAATCTCAAATGAAAGGAAAATAAATAAAGATTTGCCTTTGTTTTATTGATGGAACTTGAATTCATATCTAGGGCTCAAAATTGACATGAAAACCAGTGAAAAATATATTTATTATTCAAAACTAAAAAAATATTATCCATATTCATTCTTATTATAAATAAGTGATATGTGATATCAATTATAATTATTAACTTACGTGGTGTGCTCAATAATTAATGAGCCTATGTTAGAAAACAAGAAACGATCACAAAAAATGTTGTATTATAAACAATGAATATGTACCATAATATAAAGTTTCCAGAAACGTCAACAAATTTTTTCCAGCGAGTGATAAGTTACGAGAAAGCATTTTTGAAGAAATCGGAAGATTTTTCGTTCAGATAATCAGTGACAATATTCTGCAAATCATCTTTTGATGAAAATTGTCTATCTCTTAGTTCCCGCTTGAGGTGTTTGAACAAAAGAAATCAGAAGCTTGCATATCACCATTTAGAAAACGTGGCATGAATCGTGAGCACAACTTTCTGATGCCACTACTTTCCAATAACGACTGAATAGTACCTTTGCTAACATTTAAACTCACAATGAGCTCTCTTGTTGTGATTCTTCTTTCATTTTGTATAATTTCATGTAGGTTTTCCGTTATTTTCTCGCTGATTTCGCTTTGCCCTCCTGGTTTTTCTACGTTTACCATGTGGGTTCTTCCAGCTTTAGATTCATTGTACCATCTTTTTGTTATAGCCCATAAAGGACTTTGTTCACAGTAAACATCATATAATTTCTTTTGAATTCCTTCTCGACTTTTTTCTTCAAATAGAGGAAACGAATGACCCTTCGTTATTGCACATTTTCTAAAGACATTTTAAAAAACGCGATTTACCTGATAATCATAATATATTTTAATTTACATTAACCTTTCTATACAATAGGCTCAGTACTTATTCGGCATACCACGTAATCATGAATACTGAAGAAATTCTAAAAACTAGGCAATCATGTAATTTTTAGAAAGAGTAAAAACTTATACTGTTCCGATGAGCAAATGAAAATCATTTGCTCTTCAAGAAAAAATTCTATATCGATGAAAATGCAATCAAAGTAAAATATAAAGGATTCTTTGAATAATAGGTAAAATCTATCACTAATTATTAAGCTGAATTGAATAGTGAATTAAGAATAACTTTAATAAGAGGATCACAACGAAAATATTGATCTTAAGCTAAAGATTTTATAAAATAGGTCAAAATAACAACAGATCCGTGAGTGCACAAAGCTCAACCAGACATGTATTTCATCACTGAGTAAATCAATGCTTTAAAATGGAAAATACTTCAAGAATAGTTTAAAATATTAAATTCAAATGTAAACGTAAAATCTTTATTAGTCAATTTATTTATGATAACAAACAACTTTTATTAATAACCTTTAATTTTGTCAAATACTTTTATTTTAAAAATTGATTTTTAATAATTAGTCAATTTCAGTTGATAATTTAAATATGTTAATAAAAGAAATTTATGATAATGAAGTTTCTTATTTATAAATTTCAATATTAAAATCGATTTTTTAAAATTCTTTCAATCTTAATTATCAATCATAAGTGTGGATATATAATGTAGTTTATAAAAACTTAAAGATGATGAAGAAAAGAAAACGAAACTTAATTTTCTCATGATAAAATAAGTCAATACATTTTCTATGAAAAAAGAAGACTTTTTCTAGGTATTTTAGGATAATTATTAAACATTTTAATATCATCAAATAATAAAAATGTTATTCTGGGACTAATTATGTGTGATCCTTAACATAATAAATTTAAAGAATCAAATTTTGTTGAAATTATTTGAGAATTTCCACTCAATATCAATAATATATCGACCAATAATTTGACTATAAAGATCAACGAAACATAATAATATTAAAAAGACAATTGAAAGCAATTTAAGTGAAATAAATATTACTAATTTTAAACCAGATCCATAATCTACTCAGATATTGATTTAGTTAATAATTTAATACAGATTTTCAATACAATTATTGATTCTCATAGACAAATAATTAAGAATGAACCAGTCTAGTTGTCAAGTGGCTAAATTAATTACCTGAATAATTACTAAAGATAAATAAAGCAATAACGATTTTTTGTCAATCGTATACTCACTCATAGATCAATCAATACATAGATATTAATTTTTAAAAAATAAAACAACAATACCAATCAACAAAGAAATAATATAATTGCACTAATCAAAACCAATGGTTTAGAAAATAATTGATTAATAAAGGTGATAATTTACATAAAGGATAAAGTCTCTTACTTTACGGTCCCATTGACCAATACATGGGCCGCAAGCGTTTGCCAGAACCGTGCCTCCAAATTTACTCAGAATCTCAGCCTGACCGTCCCGAACGATTGTCGCTCTAATCTGTTCGCTTCCGGGCGTAATGGTGAAAGGACATTTTGATTTCAGTCCCCGATCAACAGCCTGCTTAGCAATCGAAGCGGCTCGACTCATGTCCTCATAGGACGAATTTGTGCACGACCCAATCAAACCGACCGATATTTTTTCTGGCCAACCATACTCTTTGGCGCGTTTCCCGATTTGAGAGATTGGATGAGCCAGGTCGGGTGTGAACGGTCCATTTATGTGAGGTTCCAACGTGTCCAGGTCAATTTCTATGACCTGATCATATTTACAATTTTTGTCAGCTATCAGGAGAACATCCTGAAATAATACCAATAAATCAATCATAATAAAAAAAGAATAATAAAAATAATAATGATATGAGCAGAAATAATAATTATATGCTAATTTATAATAGGACAAAATAATCGATAAAAATTAATTTGTTTAATAAAATCAACACGATAATTTTGAGTGATTATCGGCTTAACTATAATTTTTAGAGAAAAAAATCAATATACTTATTAACCTTGTACTTTGTAGCCTCTTTACCAATATCCGCACGATTTGTAGCATCCAAATACTCAGACATTCGTTTGTTGAAGGGGAACACACTGGTAGTTGCACCTATTTCAGCACCCATATTGCAAATGGTTCCCATTCCCGTACACGTGATAGAATCGACTCCCGATCCGAAATATTCCACAATAGCACCGGTACCACCCTTTACAGTTAGAATATCGGCCACTTTCAGAATAACGTCTTTGCTACTTGTCCAACCGGATAGAGAACCTTTCAGGTGGACTCCAATGACCTTTGGACACTTCAGTTCCCACGGTATGTCAGCCATTACGTCCACAGCATCTGCACCACCGACTCCAATACACAAACCACCCAATCCACCGCCGTTTGGAGTATGAGAGTCAGTACCGATCAATAGTACACCGGGGAATCCATAATTTTCGATGATAATCTGTTTTTACCGATGTTTAGATTAGAAAAATTGTGACGAAGTTTGATTTTTAAAGCGATCCATTATGAATATTCCACTTACTTGATGAATGATCCCACTTCCTGGACGCCAGAATCCCAGTCCAAACTTTGCACTTGCTGTCGAAAGAAAATCGTAAACTTCTTTATTGGTGTCTTGAGCACGTTTAAGATCTTCAACTCCACCATCACGCGCCTCTATCAAGTGGTCACAATGAATTGTGGACGGCACAGCAACTGTGGGAAGACCACTGCTTATAAATTGTAACATTGCCATTTGAGCCGTAGCGTCTTGCATTGCAACTCGATCAGGTCGCAATCGTAAGTAACTTTCTCCGCGAACCACATCCTAGATTTAAAAAATTAAAAATATAAAATTAATAGTAGAAACTTGATTTTTTGGATCATCCAAGTGACTATAGAGTATTTTTTCAGACAACGTCAAAGGTCGATTCAGTCTGTAAGCAAATATAAATTATCTTTCTTGATTATGTAGGCTACCTTTTCTTCACAATTTCTAAATTATCAATAAGTTTTTTGTAATTAAGGTGGGTTTTCGGTTCTAACCGGCTCATTGGAACCTATTAAAGCTTAATTATCGTTTTCACATAAAATTAATGTAGGTAGCATACCGACGCAAAACATCGCGATGAAGTTTTTATTTGATGGAGCAATGACTATTGTGTAATAAAATCAATATTATACGGGAATAGATATTAATATAAAATAACTTTTCGAAAGCTTGATCCAAGAAATTGAATCATTTTTAAAAAAATTAGTAAATAATAAGATTAACAACATAATAAGTATAACAAACGAACAAAGCCTTAATTTAGAGTGTAAATCTTATTTCTAAATAACCAAAATTAAATTATTAATTATAATAATTATAAATTATATTTAGAATTAATAGAAATCTAATCACATATCTGCTCACTACGATTCACAAGATATAAAGTAAAAATGTTAAAATTTAAATGTATATTAATTGCGGAATTGTGATACATAGCTACTTTAATTATATTTAAAGTTTAATGATATACTAAACAAATATTCGTTATTTCTTATTTTTATAAATAAAATTATTTATGTAAACAAGTGTTAGTCTTTCCTCAGTATACATCGCAGAATATGTATGTGCATCTCACCAAAAAGTTTTTTATTTTTCTCAAATTATTAAATTTTTATTTTACTTCAATTGCAATTCTCGTTTGACAGTTTTTATTTTAAATGTTAATCTATTTCAATGTATATAAATTATTATTATATTACAAACTATGAGAAGACTAATCAGACTTGATGAATTTTTTAATGAATGTATTTAATGTAATTATTTAACTTATTTTTAATTATTGTAACTGGAAATATTCAATTCTGCCAAGTATAGGAAACAAGTTGAAACTGGTAGGTGTTACGAAATTTGTGGAAGTCAGATTGTATTTAATCGGCAGAATAAATATCCAGAAGGTATTTAGATTAGTAAAAGAAAACTGTGAACAGACCCAAAATAAAGGAGAGGGTAGAGAAGATATATATATATAATTTTGAAGAAAAGTTTGGCAATGAAATCAAGGAAGGAGATGGTTTTAAGAGGACAGTATAACTAACATGAGCGACGAAAGAAAACCAAAACGTTTTAATGGCCAATAAATGGCATATCGGCTGTACCGTATCCGGATAACAGGAAACTCGATTAACCTTAAACCGTTTGGACAACCGATAAAACTAGAGGGAAAGATATATTAGACGTCAAGAAACTGTACGATAATGGGATTATTAAAAAATTTATTTCGCCTTCGACATGTTGATTTCCATGTCTAAGAATTGGAAAAAAGATATTCACATTGGTTTGGATTTTCGCCAATTAAATGCAGTGACGATAAAGCACGCATTTCCGATACCGAATGTGGATGGGATGCTAGATGCTTTGGGTAGTGCAAAGTATCTTAGCTTCATTGACTTAGATAATGCAACGACATCTTAGTCAGAGTAGAGAAGAGGAAAGAGAACCATAAAAAATACAAAGACCCATACCGAATTCGAAAGAATATACGCGGAAGAAGGTATTGATTAGAAAATACAGATGGAAAAATTTTGGAGATGAAAGTTTTAAAAAATCTGGAGATCGGGGATATAAAGGAGTGATTTGAACAATTAGTTTGGATGATTTTTTTAAATAAATAATATTAAATTGTAGATATAAAAGGAAAGATAAATATAATGATTTTAATTTTTAATCTAAACCAGTTGAAATAATAAATGATAAAAACAAAATTCTTAATATACATAATATATATACACATTAATAATAATATTTTTAAAGTTACATAAATATGTTGAAGAAAAAGAATTTCCTGATCTGGGTAAAATTCACTTCAGAAAGATTAATCATTAGATCATCATGTATAAAATTACCATTTAAATCAACTCATATTTTAATATAAAAAATAATGATAATAATGTTTAGTTTATAAAATTGAAATATAAAATTCTAAAATTGAAATGTAAAATTCTAAAAATGAGGTAGAAATTTATATTTTGGCACATTAATTTCCAGTAGAAATTAATTCAAATCGCATTAGTAATTATGCAATATATATAAATGAATTAAATTTTAAAAATATTAATTTTCCACTGAAAATAAATGATATTAAAAATTTAATAAACAAAAAATATCTTCATAAATTTTTTTGAAATTGATGAAAATATTACCAATACAGCGTTTAAATTATAAACAGTATAAGGATGCACATTTAGCAACATGGTGGTCCAAAGTCCGAAAGAGCATAACTGATATGAAACGAAAATTTGATATTGGTGTATTTTTCAAGCTGGGCGAACAGGGTATTGAAATGGAGATAAAGTCACCAGCCATAAAACCTAGGTTAGTCTATTTTGACTTTCGTTCAAAAAAAAAATGAACATAGGAATTGAATATTTCAGATCGTGGTTTAAATTCAAATCCCAAGGGCAATTAAGTTATGCATTATTGCTCCATCAATGATCCAATAAGGTCATTATTCAAGGAAGCCTCCCGGTTGAATATTTGCTGTAAAAGCTCGAAACAATATAATTAAATTAAATTACGCACCATATAAAGTATTACGTAAGGAAATTGTAAGCTGTAGAAGAGGCTGTAATGCACCTGAAGCGCAAGCTCATGTTCTCTGTCACTGTAAAAAAGAAGGGAGAATTAAGAGACAATAAAGTTCTGCAAGAACTCGTGATAATCCTCAAAAATAAATCTTACAATATTGAGATGGACACAAAATTTACTGTCTCACTGGACACAATAGTTATCAGCGCTTTGGGATCCTGGGATCCAAGGAATAATGAAGTATTAACTAGACTCGGATTAAATAAATCAGAAGTCCGATAATTTGCAATTAATTCCATTTGAGCTGCAAACAAATCCTCTCATGATATATAAAAACATATATTATAAGCGAATTAAAAACTTATAATTAAATGAGAGAAAAAATCTTTTTAAAAAAAAATTTTTAAGATGAAATTAAAATTTAAAAAATTAAAATTGAAGTTTAAAAAGGAAAAAAAGAATTATTTGTTTAATTAATCGTAATAATTATAAATTAACAAAATGTCTGGAAAAATCATAAAGAGGAAGTTCTCAAGGAATTGCCAGGAACAAATAAAGAGAAGCAAACTGGAAATGGATATCCTGATGGGTCCTCATTGCATGAAAGAATGTAAGCAATAGAGATGACCGTAAACTCAATGAGCAATTTACTTTCACAGATTGCCGAAAAGATTGGAATAAAACAAGCCAACAGAGGAAAATGACGAAGATTTGCTAATGCAAATGATTATAAATTTTATTTTAAATAAATGTTTTCTTGTAAGAAAAAGAAAGACAAGTAAATTTATTACTATATAAAAACCATTACTTTATGTAGAAATATGAATATATTTTCACATATTGTATCTAATCCAGCCCGCAGATGAAAAATTGCATAATAAATTAAATAATGTTTATGAAAAAGATAAAAATGAAAATACAATGCCGTCCATATGTTTAGATAAAATGATGAAATTATATAATTATAAGTACTTTAATACTGTCTATATTTAAATATATGATAGAATATGTTGGTACATGTTTCCAATCAAAAATTCCCAAAGTAAAATTTTTGTAAATGTAGAAAAACCGATTTGTTCAGAAACATCAATTTTTAAGTCATTTTGAATACAAGACTAAAACGTCAATAAAATATTTTTTATTTACATTTCAAATGATCAAACACATAATAATAAAAGTCAACCTCATGAACAATCGCGATACTCGAATTCAGTACCTTGTACTCATACCTTTATTTTTAATGACCTCTTGCATCATTGCCCACTGATTGTCCAAATTCTTCCGCAGTGCCTCAATATTTTTCGGCCTACAGCTATGAACTCTGGCTTTTAGGTCAACACATAAAGGCTCAATTATATTCAAATCTGGCGATTGTGCAGGCCAATCACTGATTACGCAGATTTTTTTCATGTCCAAAAAAGAAGACCAATTTTGATTTGTAGCATGGAACTCCGTCTTGTTGCAATCCTCTCTTCAATACATCCTTGTAGGCATCAGAATTCATCCGATCCGGACACTTTACCAGCTCTGGTGCCATCTTCTTGAATTGAGCCCCAAACCATGATACTATTACCTCCGAATTTCACCGTTTTCGTGGTATATTTTAGACTACACCTTGATCCTCGCGGTCCGCGAACGTATTGTCTTCTTCTAGAGAACAGGTCTATGCGACTTTCATCAGAAAAAATTACCTCATTCCAAAAAGAAGGAAGCAGTTTGCTATAATCTCTGCACTACTTTAAACGATTTTTTATATGTCGCTCTTTTAAATATGGTTTCTTCGCTGCAATTCGTCCGGATAAGCCATACTTTCTCAGAATACGGTTTACAATACTAAGTGAGTTAGTTTGGCTTGTTTTCCAATTGATAAGAAGATCACGTGCTGTTTTCTGGGGATTTTTCTTTGACATCCGAATAAGTGATCTTTCTGTATTTTTCGGTCTACGATCACTTTTACTTAAGTTTCTCAATGTTTCATGTTGTTTCAGCTTCCGTATCATATGTTGAATAATATTCCTTGAAATATTGAGTTCGTTTATAAATCTCCTCTGGGACAAACCCTCTTTCAATTTCTTAATCACCAGTTTCCGAATATCTATGGATATCTT
The DNA here is from genome assembly GCA_037834085.1 of Bipalium vagum. NCBI lineage: Eukaryota > Metazoa > Platyhelminthes > Tricladida > Geoplanidae > Bipalium > Bipalium vagum. The sequence continues at coordinate 902 of JBBMKC010044957.1, read as the reverse complement.
AGCCATATTTAACAAAAGAATTTCTAAAATTAATAAAATATATTACTTAAGCATTAGCAAAATGTTGTACATATAGATTTTACATAAAAATTTAATTTATCCTTAAAATAGTTTATATATTTAAATGACATCAAAATTAAAAAAACGCATTAACATAGCAAATCTATTTTAATAATTATACTATAATTTTTTAAAATAATTTTTAATGAGTTTTAAACATAATATAAACATATTTCTAAATTAACATAGTTCAAATCATAAAACTTTTAATATAATTCGTAATCTACAATTATTTCGATAGTTACAGGGTGGCCCTAAACATATGGACGGCATTGTATTATAAAAGGAGATTATACTGCTAATGAAAAATTAAATATAAATTATTTTCAACTTTGTATTACTAGTATTTATGAATTTCCATCGAATACTTTTCCTAGAGGATATAAGGTTCTGAAAGAACCAAATTTTCCGATTTTTTAAAAAATTTTATTTATTTTCCTTTAATAACAAAAATATAAATGATGATAATTAGGAATTAATAGATTTTAATGGAGAAGTATTTAAAATCACAGTTCACCTTAAACAAGTAAAAATTGTATTATAAAAATAAAAAAAAATGTACAGCTTCGATGTTAATTTATGTTTTAAAAATAAGAACGAAGTTCTCAAAACCTATAGCTTAAACTGTAAAGGGTTATGATAATTCTATAAAATTTAATCATCATCTTAATTTATCACAAATATTTAAAATGCTATTTATTGTCTTTCTGGTTCTGGTAAAGCAAATTTATTGTATAAAATGTTATGAAAAGAAAACTATAATAATCTTATTACTTTTTCTAACCAGAATTTAAATATATAAAAGATTTTTTTGTTTCTGGTTTATCTAAAAAAGAAATATA
>JBBMKC010044846.1:0-17977 GCA_037834085.1 Bipalium vagum | reverse complement strand
ATAGTAACATAAAGTTACTATAATTAAAAATACAGAAAAATAAAATAATATAAATACTGAAGTGTTTCAGTATTAAAACACAAAATAGTCACAAGAAGGATACAAAATAAATCCGATCAAGGACAAAGCAATACCCGACGAATTACAAAGGAGTAAAGCAGACCCAAGCTAACAATCAGAATTTGGAAGTAACAGACGCCTACAAATAATCCCGAAGGAAGTTTCAGATACAAATAACCAGAAGAAAGGATCAGATCGAGAACGAATAACGGACCATTAGCTTCAGGATCCAGCTTCACTATCACTTAGTAAATTATTTTATTACTATAAATCTGTGGAGACTCCCACCTTCTGATCAACCAATTCAACCAAACCCTTCAAAAACTTCAATTCAGCCGAAGCAATCAAAACCCTCAAAACAATAACATTATTGATTTTAAACATTTTAGTGATTATTTAGTACTTCATTTAATGTATAAAAAACAATATATAATTTGTGTAATTTTATTTATTTGTAAAAATTAAAACCCGGAGTTTGATTTTAATAATTCCCTTTCTGGTCTGTTTAATATAAAATATAAAATAAAATGTAAAATTATAGTAAAAATAATAAAATAATATATAAAATATAAAAATTTATTATTATAATTATAATTAATTAAAAATTTGATGATTTTGATGATTAATTAATAAAATAGTTGGAAAAATTTATTTAGTAACATAAAGTTAGTATAAATAATTTTTTCAGTAAACTTTAATCAATGTTACTATAAATAAATTTATAGTGAAAAATTTAAACATGAAATCTAAAAATAGTAACATAAAGTTACTATAATTAAAAAAATAGAAAAATAAAATAATATAAATACTGAAGTGTTTCAGTATTAAAACACACTAAAAAGACACAAAAAGAAACAAAATAAAAGCGAACAAGAGTTCTAAAGGATAACTCAGTCAGGAAGAGCAAGCGGACTAGAACCAATTATCAATATTCGAATTAATCAGAAGGGCGCAATAGACGCAAAACAACCCGAAAACGCAGATAGCCAGAGGAAAGCAGCAGACGCTAATCCAGAACAAATAACGAACTATTAAATCATTCGACTCGGTGACCAGCTTTCAGGAGAATTTTTCGATAATTAGTAAATTATTATTATTTGTTAAGTTTATTAGATTTGATTAAAAGTCTATATACACTTTTATTATTAAATAAATAAATATAAAAAATTTTTTGGCTTCACACTGCTCGCAGGTGAACCGATACTTAAATAAAACATAATAATAAAAATTAAAAACTATAATTCGATTACGAATTATAAGTTATTAATTAAATTAATTAAATACTAAGGATTGCACAGCTACTCCAATACCTTAGGATCAAATAATTGTTATCTTTTTATTTATTTCCTAGTATTTTCTTTTTTGTGTTCTTCACGTCTAGTAGGATGGAGAACCAAATTTTTATCCGAGGGCCCTTGAGAGTAAGATACCGAAGGGTGATCTAACTCTTCTATTAACTCCTTATCTCGGGTTTTAACTTAAAAGTAAAATTGTATAAAAAAATAAAGTTGTTAGATTTATATAAAAATATATTTTATAAAACAACTTGTTAGCCTCAGTTGATCGTTTAAAAGTTTATCGATTAAAAGTTTATCGTTTAAAAAAATTATCGTTTATCGTTTTAAAAGTTTCAAGTTTAGTAATCAACATGTTTTTTGTAATTCAAACTTTAACTTTGAACGTACGCGCACTAAATCCTTCTGAAATTGCATATATTTTATGTTAACCAAAAAAACACCAAATTACTTACATATCGTGCCAAAGCTTAAATATTAAAAATATAATACATGTTAAGCAATTTAAACATTTTTATTAAAAATTTTCATTTTGTGTAAGCCTCATTTTTTGTCCAGCTGTGTGTATTTGGGATTGTGTTTTTATTAATAAAGTTTAATTGTGGACGTTTGATTCAGTTCTTAGGGTGCAGATACAGTATTACTGTGGGTGTGTTGATTCAGATAAGTTGAGAGGGACGGACACAATATTTTATAAAAGTGAGGAGTTATAAGAACACGAGCACACGTTACTACGTCTAAGTATAATAGTAACACTCTCATAAATTCATTCAATGCAATTAAATCTCATGCGATAAAAATACTTTCTATGTCACTCCTATATCATGTTATTAGTTGGTCCTCATGTGAAAAAAAATGTCCAAGGAAATTCATTCGCGACAATCGATAAGTCACTTAACCATTCAATGAAGATTTTCTAAGAGATTGGCTTCGCTTGCAGTTTGATATTGAACAGATTCTCGTCGTTTGCAATATTCTGTGTTGTAGATATACATATAGAAAGGATAAATATCAATGCAAGTTACATTTCATTGTTATTTTTATTGTCCATGTGATTTTATACGAACATGGGTATCAGATCACAGAAAAATAATCCAGTCTCCGAACCTATCTCTGATTGATTTTATGTTTATAATTTTGCGTGTGTCATTCTGAGTATATGAACACAATTAATAACATTAATAACCATTTTAGAAAATAATTAGTAAATTATCAGGTAATTTATTTTATATTTTTATGAAAAAGTTGATTTATTAAATACACTTATATTCAAAGTAGACTTCTTTCATGATATGAAACTTGAAACGTATTTAAAATAATAATTTTTTAGATTTTTTAATTAGATTTTTATTTTATATTAAAATTAAATATTCAGGTTTTTTGTTTAGATAACTTAGATAACTGATTTCTTTGTGAACTTTTATAAAAATTATATTTTAAGGATGAAAAATCTTTCAGTTTTAAACTATGGTTGAAAAATTTCCTGGTTTTATTAAAGAGCTTTGTTTAGGCTGTTATAAGAAAGTTTATATTAAATTTTAGTTTTTGATAATATTAGTTACAATTTTCAGAGTCATTATATGACTTTAAAGTTATCTGGTAATCGTAAAAAATGTGAAGATGAAAACTGTCGAAATTCAGAACCTATATATGTTAACGCAGAAGTTAATACTGAAGTTATTAGAGATTTTCAAAATGGTAAGAAAGAGCCTTCAAATAAAGTAGCGAAATGTGATAGGGAAATAAACCCCGGTGAAAGATTTTCACATTTGTTGTGGTGCACATTTACACACAGTGAATTAGAATTTGTTATTTGGAATAAAATGAGGGAAATCAAAAGTAATTTTATTTAAAATGATATAATAAAATCGTTTCTATTTATTATTAGTATTTTTTATATTTAACGATTTTTATTTTGATCTTCAAATGAGATTCACCTTCATTTTTACAAGAAATATTTATTTCTCAGATTTTTTCTGAGTTTTATTGATCTTAAGAAAATTTATCAATGTTATATAATTTAAGACGTCTTTTAGCAACAGATATTTATAAAAATTGATCGTTTAGTATCCAGAAAATATTTCCATTGTAATTTTTCAGTTTATAAAATATCGGCGATTTTCCAGAAATATTTTGAGCCATATATATACCATCAACCGGTTGTACCGAAATTTGTACGAAATCACACAGTTTCCATTAGTTCTACCACGCAAAATCCTAACACAGTAATAAACCTACTAAATTGAGAGATCTGATTTTCTTTTCCCATTGTGACCAGATTACTTATGTCCCAGAATCTGTAGAGGAAAACGAGATCATTCAAGAGGATGAGAAAAAAAAACACTATTTCTGTTTTTTTTGCATTAACGAAGTTAGCGGTGAATTTGATGTCCAAAGTCACATAAATGGCAAAAACCACCAGGCATATTATACCGCTGATCTAAAAAGGAGATGGTATTTTAAGATGCCGTCATCTAAATCCCCAATGTTATGCTGGTAAGTGATTAATAGTATTTTTAAATTTATTGAATAAATAAAATCGATTGATGACTGATATTGAAATACCATGACTCTGATTACATGGTTTCTTGATTGTTCGAGTTCATTTGTGAGACTCAGGTTTTGAAGTTCAAGTGTGTTGCATAGTTTATATTTCGAATTGAGAAATTAATTAATAAATAAATAAATTATTATCAACTATACGTTAAAACCGATTTTTTAAAAAGTATCATTTCTAACTGATTTTATTATTTTTTGTTTTTTTGACATATCAATATATTCTGCCAAATTTCTTATTCCAAGAATTTGTGAAGGCCTTCAATTGACCAATTAATAAAGAAAATGTGTAAAAAGTTTAAAAATAAAAACAAACCATTCATTATATATAGATATATCGATGTGTCTTGACATTTTTCTTTATTCTTTAAAATGATTACTTTAACATACACCACTCAAAGTTTGAATTTTCAATTAAAATAAAAGTTTTGAATTAATTATTTTAAAATTTGAGTCATTTATTTAAAAAAATATTTATTTTATCATTGTTTATTATTATATTTATTGAAAAATTAATTTCTATTGATTTTTATTAAATTACAAATAAAATAAAATTTGATAATCGAATTGTCTATTAGTTCCAAATAATTCTTATTCTTATCAATAATTCAAAATGTAACAGATAATTTTGTAATAAGTACTTTAACCGGTAAACAATTTATCAGCACAGGACATTTTAAATAAACAAATGAAATCTCTCTTGTTTCTTTGTCATTATTAAATGTTCGAATTAATGGTAATAAGTCTTATTATTGAAAAATGGAATCTATTTTTCGTGAAAATAATAATATAATATATTTAGATCCTGATGATCTATTAAGAGAAAGTAAATTTAACAATTTACTGAGTCACATTAATTAAGAAAAATTATTAATCAATTTATTAAACGAAAAATACCATTTTGATTGAAAGGTGCTTTTATTGGTTTCGATAAACAGTATAAATATAATTATCTAAGAGAATGAGCATTGAAATAATCGAATAGATGGTTGTAATATATATAGCTAATGAAAAGGGTGGGTGTGTTATTTTATACTTTGGAGAAAATCTTACATGGAGAAAATAATATGAATTAGTTTTGAAATGAAAGAATTGTTTCTTGCAAGAGAAAGGAAATATAGAAATTTTTTTAGGAAATTTTCTTAATTATTGATTATTAAGGGTATTAATTTTCATTTTGATTAATAATTGACATAAAAATCTGTATTAATTACTTATTTTGTGTGGTCTGGAACTCTTTTTCGTCATTATTGCACAATAACTGAATATTCTAACAATCATTTTGGTCAATGATTCAGGTTTTAAGTCTAATATTCTCAGTTATTCCTAAATAGGAAGGCCCACATACAAGACTTTATCTTTGACATTTGTCATCTTTTATTTTTCTGAAATTTAATTTGTCCAATTAAATCATAGATACGTCTGTATTAATTACTTATTTTGTGTGGTCTGGAACTCTTTTTCGTCATTATTGCACAATAACTGAATATTCTAACAATCATTTTGGTCAATGATTCAGGTTTTAAGTCTAATATTCTCAGTTATTCCTAAATAGGAAGGCCCACATACAAGACTTTATCTTTGACATTTGTCATCTTTTATTTTTCTGAAATTTAATTTGTCCAATTAAATCATAGATACGTCTGGGAAGATCCACTTTTTCCATCATCTGTCAAATGATAATCTAAAATATTTTGTGATATATAAAAAATAGATTTTCTAATCTATAGAATTTTATAAAAAAAATATTTTTTGCATGTTCAGATATTTAGCTAAGCATTTTGTCAAAATACTTTCGACCCACTCGTTAAATTCTTTATTTTAGTGGTATTTTTTAAAAAAAATTTATGGCGAAAATGTTCAGGAGAAATGATATGAGAAACTTCAATAGAGGGAGTATTTATGATTTGCATTTTCAAGCAGGAATTACAATCGCATTGCACAAGAAACCGGAATAAATAAATCAAGCATTGGGAAGTTTGTCAACGAATAGAAAAACTGTTATGTGCGTAGAAAAACAACTGCAAGTTTTGATTATTCTTAATGTGCGAAGATGTTTAGAGAACAAATTTAAATCATCTCGCAGAAGAGAAAGGGACCTGAATGACATCAAAATAATATTTCGCCAAACTGTCAACAGACGATTTCATAATGTTGTTGTTCATTATTATGGGGCGTCTAATAAACGAAAGCTTACTATTACTGATAAAATAAAAGACTTGCTTTGGGCAAAGAAGAATGTCGATATTGATTGGTTTGCAGTTTACTTTAGTGATGAGTCCATGTTGGCGATGTTAACATGAAAACTGTGCCTCGAAGAAGTGGAGAAAGGTATAATGACAAATGTGTACTTGAAATATCTAATCGAAGTCCAGGAAAAAGTCATATTTGTTACGTTTTTTCATTCAATTCCTTTAGTAATTTAGTACACCTAGAAAGTCGTACTAATTCCGATCGATATACAGAAATGCTGAACGAATCACCATCTTGACAATCATCAATAGATTTTATTTTTTCCTGTGATCGATCGATTTTTAAAGATATTTTTTCTGTATCTTACGATTGACTTAATTAAAATTATTTCTTTTAAAATACGAATTTTCTTATTTATAAGATCCGTTTTTATTGTTTAAGCTCCACGGATCCACATTGTAAATGTAATAATCCACACTCAGATGACGAATATCAAGAAATGATTGCTAGAATCCGGTTCAGAGATTATATGGTGTCTTTTACATATGATATTACTGTGAAAGTAAATTTCTATTTTTGATATTTTTCATAATCAATACTATTTTTTTAACAATTATCTATTTCACATTTAATTAATTTCCTTAGAATAGTATAAATCGACAAATCAAAGATTATCAGAAATGATAGATATTAAAGATAAATCATTTAAAAGTAATAAAATATAAAATGTAACATCTATAAAAAGAAATAAATACATATCCTTAAGAATTAAAAAGATAGAAAAAACCTTTATATTTTTTAAAAAGAAAATCAAAAGCTTTCCTATTTTTTATTTAATCGATATTAGTTATAAACAATATGATTAAGACCTTTGTTTTTATCTTATTTTTCAATAAAAATGATTTAATTTCAAATGTTTTTTTTATCAATGAAGGGTCATTTAAATGTAATTTTTTGAAAATTTTATATTTTAAATGGCATGTTAAAAAAAATATTTGAAAAATTTTAATTAATTTTTAAATTTTTAAAAATGCCAAAAGAAAAGAAAAGTGATAAGGAAATAATTTATTATTATTGTAATTGTCAAGAATTTTTATATCATTCACAAAACAAACTATATTGCAAAACTTGTGACTGTTTCGTGAATCAGGAAAAATTAAAAATACAAATTAAATAATTAAGATGTTCAGATATTTTGGTAAACCTCCCATTTCTGAATCAAAGGCAAGGACATACATATTACATCGATTAAAAGAGAAAAATAAGTCAAAATTAATAAATTATTTTAAGGAAGAAAAGATTTTCTGGAAATTGAAAAAACTGAAATTAAAGGAAAGAAATGTATATTATCTGGCACTATAAAAAATCCTTGATATTTTAGATAAGTTTGAAGATATATAATATTGAAATTGGATATAAATTTATATTTAACATAAATTTAGGATTATGTTCAATAGATTTGAGAAGCTATCTGCATAAAAGATTAGAAGAAAATGAAATATCCGATCTGCTAAAGTTTAGTAAAGAAGAAGTATCTCCAATTGAATATTCTTATTTAAAGAAATGTCCACCTTCAAGTATTGCGGTAAAGCCAAGTTTTTCTATTTTAGGAAATCTGCTAACTAACTAAAGAAATTTTAACAGCGATAATATTTATCACTATTATAATGTACTTGATGAATAAAGTTGTTACATAATAGTTAATTTTTTAAAATTTTTAAATACCACTTTTTAATAATATTAGGTTGTCCAGTATGAAATGTATTTTTAGTAGTATTGTAGATAAAAAGCGATATTTCATACTGGACAACCTAATAAATGTCATTTTTTATATTTTTAATGAATAAATGCGATTTTTAAAGTACTATTTTTAAATTTCTCTAAATATAACTAATTGGATTTCTATTATATAACATTATCCTTTAATAAAGTGCTTATTTCTGTTCGAATTTACGTTCTGTAAACTCTACAGATCGAAATTTTATTACGAGTCTTAATTTAAAGTCACAATTATAAATCATAAATATTGCAGAATTCCGTTTTTAAAACCTAATTTTGCTCGTAAATTATTAATTTATTTACCTTTTATTACATAATTTTATTAATTTACAATCTCTTGTCTGAATCCTTATGTTTCTGAATATTAATAATATTTTCTCCTGTAATTATTGCAGAAATTGTCTCCTTGGCCATCTTGGATGATTATAAATATCCCCAAATTTCCAAACAATATAAAGTGCTATAAAACACCAATGAAAATATTTCTCAAGCTATATATCGATAAAAAAAATTGTCAAAATTTAAGCATCTTTTTGCGTGATGATGAATCGAGACCATTTTTTAAATTAGTAAAGCTGATTGACCATCATTGTTTGGTAAGTTATTTTATTATATAGTTTCAATCAAAACCTATTATTATTTATTAATATAAATATCATTTTTTAAAATTATTTTTTTAATAATACTAATATTATTATTTTAAAAACCTTATTTATTTAAATTTTCCATTTAAGTAATTTTACTTTTATTATAAAAATTTCAAATTATTAATTTTATAAGAGAGATTATAAATTTAAAACTTTATTTACAAAAGATATTAAAAATCAATAAAGGTTCTTTTGAAACTTTAACACAAGTTCATATTATTTTATAATTTTATACAAAAATGAAATCATTCAATTATGATTGAAATTAAGGACCAGAAATATTTCGGTCAGCTGTTGAAAGTTCCCTTAAACAAAAATGAAAGTTCCCATCGAATAGACTTCGGACTGGAATTCAATCCCATTTATTGTAATACTTTTTGTCAAAAAATGGAGTTTGAATTGACGACTACCACGCAAACGGCTTCGTTTTGTAAAACAATTCGTGTCGATGTTGGAACAGAGAAACATCTTCAGTTGTTCCAGAACACTTGGAACAAATATAGAGATGTAATCAATCGGTGAGAAAACTTTTTTTATCTATTAATATTGATTATTAACTTTTTTATGAGTTTTTCCTTTTTCTTTTTAAAAAATCAATACTGGTACACTCAACCTGTTTTTAAATTAATACCTTTCGGAGGTAAATCGTAAGAAAGTAACGGGTAGAGAATTTGGCTTTTTAAAATGAAGTTACAAAAAATATTTTTTAGACAGATTCTGAGACATTTGTTGTTTTCGATGCTTCTTTTATTAAGTGTTTTAATTAATTTCCACAGTTGATAATGAAGAGCGGTATTTATAAATTAATATGTTTTTGAAAGGTGAAACTTAAAATAAGTTATATATTTATCATAATAACAAATTAAAAATAAAATGGAATTTTTTTATCCCATTTTAGTTGAAAAATATGGAACGCGAAAAAGTTTTTCCGACATGTACTGCTGCATTATTTCGATATGAAGAAAACTGCGGCGGAAGCCTATCGAATATTGATGGAGAATTATGACGATTCTTTTCCAACAGGAAGATCGTGGAGAAAATAGTTTCTAAAGTAACGATCATGATGTTGCTGATACCGATATAGAAGCATCATTGACTCGACTAAACTCTCAAAGAATATGGAAAAATATTAAATTTCTATTCTGTAACTATTTCAAATCGCTTGCATGAGATGAGTAAAATACAAAAAGAAGAAAAATAGGTTCCATATGATTTGACAAAAAATCAAAATTGAGAACCGTTGCTTTGTGGACACTTAAAGAAAAGTTCTGTAGCGAATAATAACGGGTGATAAGAAATGAATCTATTTTAACTATCCAAAACACAAAAGGTCATGGGTGAACCCAGGTTAACCAGCAGGATCGACTCCAAGACTATATCAATGACATAAAAGCAATGGTCTGCATTTGGTGGGATCAAGGTTTTATTTATTACGACCTTCTATTACTGAAAGTGCTTATCACAGAAAATCGGTACAAACAGAAATTAACTAAATTGAATACAGAAATTATTCAAAAACTACTTGCATTAGATAGTACTAGGCCTGCCAAATGTTGGCCAGCTGACACTCCATACTTAGTTCCTTAATTTTCAGACCAATACGATATTCATTAACAGATACAAATCTCTCTAAATACTTAGAGGTTCAAAAATTGGTTGCTGACTAGATTCCAAGTACAAGGAATTTTTTTTTAACAGAGAGATGATTAAAAGTAATCGAAAGTGAAGAAAAACGTTTTACATAATTTACTTATTGTAAATTTTGTAAATTAAATGTTCTTTTAGTTCAAAACACTGCGAAAATTAATTAAGGTACTTAATAGATTAGTGAAATTTTTAAAATGTCCTACAATTTTAAAAGAAAATTGATCTATTTTTTAAAATTGTTAATGTTAAATGTTAATTTGATTAAATTTATTTATGTTTAAGTACTATTCAATCAATAGGTCAATATTTGTATAAGGACTTTCATATTCGCTTTGTAGAATTAATTTCATTAATATATGCTATCTGCAAGAACTATTCGTACGATCGCTTCATCTATAAAATATTTCGATTTATGAAGAATGGCACTTATTGAAAAAATAATTGTGATCAAATCTACAGAGTATTAATCTATAAGTATCAAATAGCACAAAGATGAAAAAAAATGTTTACAAATCTATGGACCTAGGTTTGGAAAACTCAGGAAATTAAGATCACAAGAATTATTCGTACAATTATAGTTATGACATATAAACAAAAAAATTAAATGTATCTGGTGTGTCTTACATTTTATTGGTCTTTCTTTCCTATGAAGCACCATTTAACATCTATTATGCATTGATTGGGAAAGTTTTTTGCAAAAATCAGAAGGAATTTTCTACCATTCTTCTATGAGATATACTTTTAACATTTCTTTCCCAGTTATCTCTCTCTTCTTGAGTTTTTTTTTCAAGTAGGCACATAAATTCTCAATAGGATTCATGTCCGGTGATTGACCAACCTGTATGTTTCGGATCCCTATCATACTAAAACTTAAAATTATTTTCCATATCAAGTTGTTGGGTTTGCTCGAATTCTTCTTTCAAAATGTTAAGATAGTCTTTTTATCATTATGCCATTGATTTTGCACATATGGCCGAACGTTATTAAAGAGTAAAATCGATCCTTTCCTATTAACTAATGATGGTGGTTGTTATCGAAGTTTCAAGTGCATTTCGTTGATTTCATAATAATATTTCTCTGTCCTAATGGTTTCGCCAGGGTTTAAGAACCTGTAATGAATGAGACTAATCGCAGACCACCAAACAGTCACCAGGTAGCTTGATCAAGGTCTAACCATTGATCTAAGCGACATCGGTTTTCAATCATAATCAACTTTTCACATCATTTCATAATGTCATCAAGAAGGGGATCATTATTGTACGGCAAAATAAGCGAAGATGTAGCTTCAAATAAGCGATTTTTCTAGAATTCTTTCAATTGATAAGAAATTCGCTTGTCCAACTTTTTTTGATTTTCCAATCTCTCCCAAGTTTTCCCAAAAAATATCCACTTGTTCTACTGTCTCCTAGATAGCTCCTGAAATACTGTTCTACTTTTACTACTTTGTTCTACTGTCCTAAATAATGTCAAATTTAGTTTTGTTTATCAAGATGGTTGTGGAGTGTATGTGGCGGCATGTAGAATAATCTATTAGAAGTTGCTCATAAAGAGTGATGTAGTGGAATATTATATAAAGATACTTCTATGTGCCAAAAACTCGTTCAACTATTTTTAAAACACAACATTAAAAGCTTAGGAGAGGAATTAATGTCTCACTTTTCACAAAATCAATTTTTCACATGTTCCGTTTTCTGTTCCACTCCTGGCTTGTCACATGAAAAAGATTTCTAAATGGAAATGATAACAAAATCGATAACCAGTCAAAAATTGAGCTGGACAGTTGGAAGATTATGATTCATCCATCGTTTTTTATTCAGACTAGTCACTGTCTGACTCTCACTTACTTCGGTTTCAGGATAATTGATTAAAACGTTATTCTTTTAAATGATTAAAATTTGATGAAAATAGACCAAAAATTAAGTAGTTTTTAGTTTTTATTCTCAGAATGAGAGAAGTTTTAAAAAAAGATAAATGTTTCAACCAAAAAGTGAAAATGGGAAAATATTTTTAAAAATAAATACTTTTGTATTTTTATTATCATAATTTTCAAAATTTTTCATTATCTTAAATTAGAGTGATATTATAAAAGATAGTGTTTTGTATAATTTAAGATTTATCATTAAAATTTAAAATATTTATTGATTGAATTTAAAATATTAAATTCTGTTTTGAATTGATTAAAAAAGATTTTTACTAAAAACTCCGTTAATTGTTTTGTTTGATTAGTTTCAGCATACCTTAAATGTGACATTTTCCTAAAACTGGTTAGTCTAGACTAAAAGTTAGAGTTGTCTTTTAAATGTTTGAATTTATTGGAAAATCTTTTTCACTTTAAAATATTGTTCTAAATGTTATTTTAAAGAAATTTATTGATTTTTGACTGGGAATTCTACTTAGCACAAGTTATCCCTATTTCAAAGTCAATAAAGTTTTTAATGCGATTATAGAAGATCGGTTATTTCTTGATCTATAATTAAACTTACTAAACTATTTCCAATAATTCTTTTTGAGATTTGTGACTTATTTTTTAAAAAATATTTTTATTTTGGAAATGTATCACTTATTAAATGCAACTGATGTTTTGCATGAATTTTTAAAATATTAATTTAGAGTCGGTCTATTTATGTGAATCGACTTAAGTTAAAAATAATTTTTTTCATATATAAATTCTCTAGTGTTTTTAAGAATTTTCTTGGCTTTAATTTGCTATTGATTTTCCTATTTTTTAATAACAGAGAAAACGGCAGATATTTCCACTAAAATTTAAAAATCACGCATCTTATTTTTCTGTCGATATATATCTGTATCGATGCTTTGTTATAATAATTGCATTTGAATTTTCTTAACATTTTGTCAATTAGTAAAAATAATCATTGATAGAATAATGGAAATTGATGTGAGATACAAGTGCCAAGGAACAATATGAAATAGGTTTGTTATGTTATTTTATGAAAATAATAAATGTAAATTCAAAGAGATGAATTATTTTTTCTTTATTAAAATCAATCAATGTCCTTTACAGGCTGCATAGATCTGTCTTATAATTAATTCTTATTTTCTTAAAATTATTAAAGTTAAAATATTGGTTTCCTTTCATTTTTTATTTGTTTTTATTGGGATTGTTTGGAAAGTGATTTCGCTTTTTAATACAGTTAAACCTCTTTATAACGACACCTCTCGAGAACTGCTGAACTGTCTTTATATAGAGGTGCCTATCTTTAAATCTTAATTTAAAAGACTTAAGTCATTTTAAAGATATTTTACAGATAAAGGGTTATTCAAATTGTCCGGTAGATGGCAGAAGGTCTTGGACCAAAAAGGACAATGCATCATTGATTAAAATATTTATTACTAATAAAACTTTTGGTTTTACTTTTTACTAAAAAATACGAAGTGACTTTCTGAACAACCCAATATTAGTCAATATCTTAAGTTTTGAAATATTAAAATTTTGTTAAGAAAATTATTATTATTATTATTATTAAATGAAATAGTTATTTTTAGAAAAATTCTGATTTAATGAACTAAAAGATTTTTATTATTTTGATTTTAGAAAACTTAATAATTTATATTTATATTTTTTATAACTTTTTATATGCGAATTTTATTTGTTTCTTGTTTCCATTTATTAATTATTATATAAGGTGTTTCAAAAGTCACAAAAACAAGTTTTATTTTCCGAAAATGTTTTATTGAAAAAATTAATACAAATAATTAGATCTCTACACAGCTCAAAACAACGTTTGGCTTAACGAAACACATTTCTATCATTTATGGTGATATCTACTGAACTGCACCAGTAATTAGATGTTAAGTTCAGCAACATTTTAAATTCTCCAACCAGCTTACACCTTAGACTTAGTGAATCTCCAAGCATGAAAATCTAAGGGTGTTAAAGCTGGACCGCGTACTACCCATAATTGTGGTCCAACTCGACCAATCCAGTGATTAAGAAATGTTTTGTTTAGGTTTTTTTTAGATTAATTATACATGGTTTTGAATTTTTTTGCCTATCATAGTACTTTAAATAAAGTATAAATAGATAGTGATTTTTGAAACACCATGTATTTATGAAAATTCTATTTTTGATATTAATATATAATTTTAAAAACCTTTTATACTTTGAATAGATTTTTTTTCATAGAAAAATCAGTTAAAGATCCTATGAAAAGAAATTTCACATAAATTTTGAAAATTTTTCAAACGTTTCTTATTATTTTGTGTGACATGTAAATTTTTTCAATTAGCGATATCAAGTGTAAAATTATTGTGCCATTCAATATTGAGGAAGTTTATGATAATGAGATTCTAAACGAAGGCCTTCTCAAGAATGTGATTAAAGTCATTCCGGTTCGTAATTTTTTCTTAAATAATTGATTTTGCAAAATGAACTGATTACCTGACAACTTTAAAACAATTTTTTAGCCATTACTGTTTAATTGACCTATTACTATAATAATTATAATTTCTATTAGACTTTGTCATATTGTGAACCTTTCGATTCATCTGTCACTATTATAAATTGCAGTATAAATCTTGGGTGTCTAATAATTATTATAATTTTCACTTTTACACAATTTGTTTGAATGACCAGATAGAAAAATAAGCGCTAAAGAAAATATTACATTTATAGTAATGCAGTATTGACAATTGATAAAGATCCGGAAATTATTTATTGATTTTTCTTGATCTTTTTCTGATCTTTTCAACTTTTTTTATTGCTTTCATTACCTATGAACAATTTTTTTACGTCGTAATACTCATTGACCTCTCTTGTTCAGTTTATAGTCTTTCGTAATGGAATATATTGTCGTGTGCGACACTTGAAACATTTTAGACCGCTGTGTAATAGTATGCCAATCTTTCAATTTATTTGAAATGAAATTTAGAATTTCTACATAAATTGAGCTTTTCATATCTTAGGTCTAAAATAAAATCATCAAAAGAAAAAATTTATATTTAAAATTTGTCCAATTAATTTGATCAGAAATAATTATCTTAAAAATTTTCATTTACTTATACATTTAAATTATTACTTAAATAAAAATTATACGAAAAATTAAAATCATGGTCATTATATTTTCATAAATACAATAACAAGGTATTAATCTATCATTTTTAAACAAAAAAACTTGTGATCTGACATAACATTGAATCTAAGAATTAAATCAGAAATATAGCAAGGTTTATTTTATTGCGATTCCAATATAGGTACTTATTATTATTATTTGACTGCCGTTTTCAGTTTTAAAGTTGGATGTCATGTCGCGATTTTTGAACCAAATTTATTTTTACAAGTTTCAACTCAGTACAAAAGCAGCTGAAACTGCTTGAAAAGTTAATGATGTTTGGGGCTACGGTACTGTAAATTAGTCAACAGTTCGACTTTGGTACCAGAAGTTCTGTAATCGAGATTTATCCCTTAAAGATACGAAACGAATAGATCGTCCTTCTAAACTTGATGAAAACTATTTAAAGACTCTAGTGGAAGAGGTTAAGGGAAAAAAAATAAGAAAACTTGCCAAAAGTCTAGATGTCAGTAGTATTGGAACGTTTTCCAGTCATATGAAGCAAATAGGTAAGACAAAAAAGTTGGAAATGTTGGTGCCCTATGAGCTAATCATTAGAAAACAAAATGAAGCGATGAGATATGCTCAGAACTCATTTGAGGATCAAAAACGAGTAATTTCTTCATTGTCTGATTATTTGTGATGAAAAATAATTGCTATATAACAACATTAAATGTTCACTACAGTGGTTAGACATCTGTGAATGTTTCAAGTTCTTCTACAAACCAACTCAACGCGAAAAAATATAATGGTTGTGCTATTGTGGTGTTCCAAAGGAGTGAACCATTTCGATTATTGGAAAAGGGAGAAATGATAATAGCAGAGAAATACTATCTATAAATTGATATTATGCAAGAAAAGTTGAAAAAAATGTACCAAGTATTTATCAATAGAAAAACCCCAATTCTATTTCATGACAATGTCTGTCCGCACATAGCAAACCATATATAAGCTGAAAAGCCTAAATTATGAAATTCTTTTTTGGCAACCATACTAATCTGATCTCTCGCCAACCGATTTCTATTTATTCAAAAATTTATAAAAATATTTGAATGGAAAATGATTTCAGATCGAAGAAATGTTTAAAAAGAGAACTTGAATAGTTCATTGCCTCCAAGTTTACAAAATTCTATCGCATAAAAATGGAAAATCTATAAATTCATTGGGAAAACTATGTAAACGCTAATGGTTTTTATTTTAATCAATAAACCTTTGTTTCTGCTGAATTATGAGGTTTTAAAATGAATGTACAAAGTTATTTTCTGCCTCGTTATCGACAATTTCTGAATTCATAAACTCAAATATAATGTTTATTCAATAAAAATAATTGAATGTGTTTTGTTTTTATTATTTATTTAAACAAATTCATTATCTAACATTTTTATTAATATTAATTTAATTATTTAATATTTTAATAAAAATTTTGAATTTATTAAAAATTATTTAAAATTTTTATTTTTATTAAATTAAAGATTAAAATTTTAATTATTACCTTAGAATTTATTTCATAAATATTTATTATTTAATATTAATTAAAATTTATACTTACATGCAAAACTTTCTGAACATAGAGCTCTCGAAAAGTTCGGGAATGTATATATTTATTATTATAATTAACATCATTGTTTTTCGAAATATTCACCGTCACAATCTATGCACTTTTACATTCTGTCAAACCAGACGTTGAAACATTTTTCCCGATCTAGTCGGTATGTCCAAGACATGTGATTTAAATGCTCTTCTACAGCTTTGCTACCCATACAATTTTTTTTGATGGAACCAAATTTGAAAAAGTCATTTGGTGCCAAATCAGGACTATGAGATGAATGACTAATAATTCAACGTTTTGAGTCCTCAAAAAGTTTACTGTTTTATGGGATGTATAAGACATTATCACAATGAAGCATAATGGAGCGTTTCAAATTGTTTTTACTCTATTCTGTGATGACTTCAGGTAAGCTAACTGTGGTATACCAATTCGAATTAATTGTGCGACAATCATCTAAAGCAATGGTAGCGCATGATCTGATTTGGCTACGAGACATGAAATCATTTGCTTGGAGGCCTTCCGGGATCGAAACATTTCATACAAGTATATTCATGATTCATCACCACTGACGATGTCATAAACATGTTTCGATGTTCCCTGCTTAAATTTATCGATCATAAGTTTGGACCAATTAATGCAATTTCGTTTTTAATCAATTGTAAAGATATGTGGTATCCAAAGAGAACATACCTTTGTTAAACCCAATTGTTCATGTAAAATAGAAAATGGATTGAAGTCTAAAATATGTTCAATGATGCATTTCATCATATATTGTCCGAAGATCTTCTTCAATTACCTTCCAAACAACTTCAATATTTTCATCACATACACTTTTTTTTGGACGTCCTTCTCGAAAATCATAATCCAAAGGGACTTGTCGAGACTTACATTCTTGAAACCATCGATAAACTGTAGTTTTTATGATTAATTGTTTTTTACTATACCTTTCCATATTCTTTATTCCAGAAACTTTTCGACTGCCGCTCGTAGTAGGTTTTTGAACAATTTATAATTTAATTTTTCATCTAAACTTGGAACTTGTCAATAAAATAAAACTGAAATATTATTATTATTATTATTATTATTATTATTATTATTATTATTATTATAATAATTATTATTATTATTATTATTATTATTATTATTATTATTATTATTATTATTATTATTATTATTATTATT
>JBBMKC010044742.1:0-17991 GCA_037834085.1 Bipalium vagum | reverse complement strand
ATAATGGACAATATTTTGCTTGACATCTCATGTAAAAATAAATGTATATTGAGTTTTTATTTAACTTTTTTATTTTCGTTAAAAACAGCGAGAATTAATGCAACTACCCAATACATTTTTACAATTTTTTTAAGTTTTTAAAGCTGAGATCAAAATGACACTATTTCATTAAAGAAGAAATCAATCTGATCTAGGAAATATACAGACGACCTAAAGTAAAATACCGAAACTAATAATTAGTTTATCAAACCGTAATTATCGGAAATTAACACAAAAAGAGTACAGTAGAATTTAATTTATAAAGACAGAAACAGGAAGTAATATTCACGTTCTGTTTAATTTATTTAATTACAGTAAACTCTCATATAGTGGGCTCTTTTGATTTAGAAATTTCTCGAAGTGCCCCTTAGGAAAAGATAATTTCAAAAATCAAAAATATTTATTAATTATTTTATTCAACAAACATATAATCAGTTATTTTCTTTTGTACTTTCATTCTTTTATTAAAATTGGAATGAAACTTCCTTTTGAATTCGTAAAATTCTTGTACAGACTCTGGACAAGTCATCGAAATATTTGATTGAATAAAGCTGATTGATTCATATAACTTTCGTTCCAATTCCAATCGATTCTCAGCTATTGAAAACTCTATTTCAGGCGACTTTTCAACTTCTTCATCAGTTTCACTTTTCATCGAATTTTCTACTGCACCCTCGGCTTCATTCTCAATTAATTCTTCCTCAACAATATCGCTAACGCTATTGTCCATTATAGTAACATCAAAAATATTTTCATGTTTTTCTATGATTCTATCGTCGATTTCAAGGAAATTGTTTATAAAACATGTTTCATAATTGTTATTGTTCAAAATTTCGAGATTACTCTGAATTAATTCTCGTTCGTTTACGTTAATGTCTTGTATTAGGATCTTTTCATCTTTCAATGTTTTCTCTTTCTGCAATGAATTGTGTTCTATTAATTTACTGTGTCTAAAACTATTATAATAACTTCTTCTGAGACTTTGCTCCAAGAGAAAATGGTCCATTCAATTGCATTTAATAGTGTAATTTTTAAAAAATTACCCGCTATAAGAACAGATGTAACTAATTCTTCAATTTGAAAGCTTCTGTAAAAAGTTTTGAACGTTTTTATTATGCCCTGGTCGCAAGGCTGCAATATGGTTGTGGTATCCTTTGGCATAAATAAAAATTGTTATACTAGAAAGTGTAGTCATAATATGACTCAGACCATTGTCAATTAATAGTAC
Source organism: Bipalium vagum (assembly GCA_037834085.1). Lineage (NCBI taxonomy): Eukaryota > Metazoa > Platyhelminthes > Tricladida > Geoplanidae > Bipalium > Bipalium vagum. Next base: position 16,724 of record JBBMKC010044742.1, on the reverse strand, counting down.
AATTTTTCTTTTTTGTTTTTAAAATTTTCGTTGACTTTGACTTACCACCTAGAAAATAAATCACGCGTCATCCAAACCTTTTTAGTAGACTCATATATGACTCCTAAAGATTTCATATCAATATTTTTAAGAGCTCGTGGATATTTACTTGTCCCAATCACTAAAGGAGCAATTTCTCTCCGGTACAAGAACAACAAAACAATACTGTCAATCGCTTTTTGTTTCTCTTTTTACCTTGAATTTTTTCGGATTTTAATACATAGCTCTTAGTTGGCAAGGCTTTATAAAAAAGAGCTGTTTCATCTGCGTTGAATATATTCCTTAATTCGTAATCTCTAGTAACAGTCTTAAATTCCTCAGTATATTTTCTCGCTGCATCTTGATTAGAATCTTTCATTTCGCCGTGAATTTTCTTTAGTTAAGTCCGTGTAATCTTTTAAAATTTGAAAATTATCCTCCTGAAGCTTTAAATTCATTATTTCTTTGTTTTTTTGCAATTTTTAACTCAATATTTTTGATATTTGGACTAGTAAGAGGAATACAATGTTCTCTTAACACATGAATCTTCTTTATATTTTATATAATAATATATAATAATTTTCTCTTCCATTATTATGTTATTGGAGGTAATTATATATTTTTTTTAATATGAATTTTTAAAAAAATAGTTAGATGATTAGTCTTTTATATTATTGAAACAAAAAATATTTCTTATTATTAACATTAGAGATATAAAATGATTAGAATATAAAATGATCTAAAATTTTAAAAGGGGCATTTTTTGATTTGATTTTTCAAGATGCTCCTTACACCCGAATGTGCCCCCTATATCAAATACCTTTAAGACGAGAGTGCTCCCTACAGGAGACTTTACTGTAATTTGAGTGAATATGATAATTCACTTACACTGGGTTTATATATTTACACTGGGTGTATATTTTTACACTGGGTATATATTTTTAAACTGGGTATATATTTTTACACTGGGTTTATATATTTACACTGGGTTTATATATTTTTATTTGTTACTATAATACTTTGACGTAGTAACGTGTGCTCGTGTGCTTGTGACTCCTCTTTTTTATAAAGATGTTGTGTTCGTTTCTTTTTCAAACCTTATTCGAATCAAAACACTACGATAATACTGTATCCGCTCCCTAAGAACTGAATCAAAACTTCTACAATAAAACTTTAATTGAATAAAAAAACAATCACACAAGAGAATAATAATAATCACAACGACAAATCACTTCTATAAATCACCCTATAATTAATGAGTCCAATAAATAAAAACTTCACCAGGAATAAATGATAAAAAAGTAAATACTGTTACTGTTAAAAAATAAAAGAGAAGAAAGAAATGATGACAAAAGAAATAGTCAAGAGTAAAGTAAAACGGTCTCACCAAGAGTGACAAGGGGTTCCCGGGTCGCCTTCTAGGTCCTTCTCAGGTTGCCTAGGAATTTCCAAGCTCGCTTCGTCCCATTGTTAAATCCTTCTGTGTTGTCATATCCACTTCCAAGGAATAATTGAGTCGTCAAAGAATTGGTTTCGTCGTTTCACAGTGTTTTTGGGCAAATTGACGGGAATAGCCGTATCTTTATATAGTCGTAGAGATTGGGCTACGATCATCAACCATTACGCTTCGAGATAGCTATTTCCGTCAATAGCCTGTAATTACCATATCTGTCTCCATGCCGAGATAGAAGAATTTGATAACTCCGACGACGGAGCATAATTGTCACTTCCAACCTCGACGACGAAGTTAATTACCGGGCTATCATAATTATTGTTATTACCACAACCATTATAGTTATTAACGTCCCAATTAAAACTGGAATTATCAAAATCATCAACCTGATTATTTTAATTATTATTATTATTATTATTATTATTATTATTATTATTATTATTATTATTATTATTATTATTATATTATTATTATCGATGTTTTTCAATCTGTACGGTGTGTCGTTCTCTTTGAGATTATTAATATAGTTTTGTGGTAACTTTATTTTATATTTTTTAATATTCTTTTGACATAAACCACTGACATAAATACTGTAATGCAAAAATGTAATTTCTTGTTATTTATTTTTTATTTTAATTACTTGGGACTAAGTCTTTATGGGACTATTAAGAAACCAATTAGTTCTTCTGAAATTAAATATTTATCACAATTTATTAAAATGTTTTTTATAGAATGAAATTTTTTTAATAATAAAATATTTTTCATTACACAATAGAATGTTCTCAGTCAAGCAAGATACAGTGACATAAATCATAAAATGTTCATAATCAAATTTTTTATATAAATTTTCCACCATCATGATTGCAATTATATTTTTATTGTAACTGGTTCTCGGTTGATACTGAACGATTCGTTGAATCTTCTGTCCTCTTCTTTTATTGTTCCCATCTGATGACTCTTACAGTGTGAAAAGAATAAGGAAATGGTCCAATTGGTTGGTGGACAGAATGCCACTTGGAATTCCTATGATATATCGAAAGAATATTAATCATAATTACAATTAGAGTTTTTACAGATTTTATTCCTTTTTCAGTAATCTCATCTTTCATTAACACTTTTAAAGGTATTACTAAATCTTCAGCAATATCCATTAAATCAAAATTTGTAGTTGTATTAATTCCATATTTACTGAAAAATTCTAAAAGTGGATGGGTTTAGGATTTTTAAAGTGAGACCCATGTTCTTAATATAAAATGCTTAAACTATAAAAATACCCTTGTAAAAAGATGTCTAGTTTAAAATTATTTAATTTTCGTTTTTGTTGGTTTCAACATTAATGAATTTCAGAATAACATGATGAACATTTAATAAATACTAATTGTAGCACGATATCATAAATATACCTGTTTAAAAGTGCTTATCCAAAACTTAATTAATTTATTAGGTAAAGTTACTGATTTTTACAAGTTAACATTAATTTAAAGTAAAAATAAAATGTTGAAAAAAAAATTTTTATTTTCATTTCGTTTTAATAAGTCATGTTTAAATTTAGTGTTAAACTTAATTTCTATTTATGAATGGCTACAAGTCGTGTCAACAATTATATTTATTTTTTATTTTTACATATGTCAAGCTAATTTTATATGAATTTATTACTTTAAAATTTTCTGAATAAAATTCCATTGTTTATTTTATCCTCGTTTTAGGATGAAAAGCTGCTAATTCTCGACATAGAAGGTGCATGAATGATTGTCTATGAATCTCAAACAAAATAAAATTTCATTGAAATTATAATAAAGAATCAGTAAATCAGGATAAATGTTATTGTTTATTGCACGTTATTGTTTGTGAATGATTAATAATTTGATATCGAAAGCCATAATTAATGACATAAATAAAATAAATCGAAATAACGATTTATTAGATAAAATAGTTTATTCAGAGATGGAAGATCAAAATAAAGTCTTAAAATCGCAAAACAGTCGCTATGGTCATCTGGTAACAATGGATCAGTTGAATTTTTCCAAGTCATCTCAAAACGATTCTATAAATTATTGCAAATCTAATATTTTTTCATATGCGGATAGTGGACTGTCATCACACGTTGCTTATCAGAACAATATGATAGACAACTACTCTAAGAGCATTTTCAACGATTTTTCTCTGTTGAATCTTAACGATGATATCGTACGATCCACACATTCAAGTGAAGCAGGAATAACGCCGATTTATCATTATCCAACGCTCCACAGTGGATCTATTGTGGCTCCTGAGGTTTCTTTCTCGTCCAATTACTCGAATATAAATAAAATTCCTCAATCGATAAATGTCAATACAAATCCGTTGCGCACCAATGATTTGTCAAAAACTACTAGCTTCAATTATGTTTCTGAACCGAGTCCTTTGCGAAAGTTATCCGTGTTTCTTATAGTAACGTATAAGAACATCAATGAGGTCTATTACAAACGGAAACGAAAAGCTAGGGAAATCCAACAGCAACAACAACAGTTGCAATTGCAGCTGCAGTTGTGTTCTACCGACAGTTCCGACGCTCTGGTTGAGACCAACACCAATCAACGGATCCATTCAAGCTACGTTAACACGGAGGAGATCGATCGCCATTTGCAGATGCAAGAAAAACTGAAGTCGCAAAACAAAAATGCAAATGTAGCCTATGAATCGAACGACAAGTGTGTCCATAGCGATGACAATGATACGGTTGGTGTGGTGGATATTTTGACCACTGCAGCCGAGAAATGTAGTGATGTTAAAGGTGAGTTTCACTCATTCAATGTTTATAATTCCATTGATTTTATTGGTCATATCGATTTATTTTTTATTGTTAATATTATTATCAAAGTCTGAAATGAACTAATTCGAGTGTTAATACTTCTCACAATTTTTTTATTCATTCTTAGTTCTTTTTTCAGCTAATAAATCTATTTTTAATTAAACTATTTTTTAACGATTAAAAAATGTTTAAACTAATGAATGGATTTTTTTTCTAGTTCTGTGAAAATTCTCTTTATATTCACCTCGTTCGTGTTTTATTTTTTACTCATGTATGTGCAAAACTAATGTCTTCATTTAATTTTGATTTTCTTTAAAAATGTTAAGAAATTTGAGAATTATTATCATATTTGTTGATAATATTATTTTTGAAAAAATTGAATCCCAATACTTGATCAAATCGATACTTGTAATAACGATTTATTGTTAACTGAAAGAGATCTTTATTCACCCTTCATCTCTCTACAGCGCTAGTGAAACAATACCCGATGGTAAATAATTCAGTCTTCTTTTTCTTCGGAGCCACAAAATAATAATCAGTAGTAGCATTTTAATTATTTTGTCTCGCACCAGCTGGTTTGTAATGGAAATGATAAAATTATTGGACTTTTAACAAGAGGGGTGAATTAGAAAAGCTGTACCATAGGAAAAAATTACACTGAGAAATGTCTGTTGATTTTTGCTCATTATTTACATTGAAAATGAACTTAACTTTCATTGATTAAATATAAAAGTGATAAAATTCATCGATATAAACAAATATAGTGAAAGTCGTTGAACCATAGTTATCTGTTAACTTCCTAATTTTGAACCTTTAGTTTAAAACCAAATCAATTTTGGTTATACTGATAAGGGTTATTTTATAATAATATTATTTTAAATAATATTGACAACATTTTTATTGATTAAAATTATTAATATTGCAATAAATATTTTTTTATTTAATAACATAAAAAATATTATTTTATTAATATTGCAATAACCATCATTATTATTTTCAATATTTCATTTCTAATACTATTTTTATTAAAATTATCATTATCTTGACATTTTATTACTATTTATCATTATTATTATTTTTAAAATTTTTATTAAATTTTGAGAAAAAAAGTAGAATAACTTCTTAGCTATTAAATCGATGACCTGAAAAGAAAGCTAGCCATAAAAAGAATTTATAAGTGCATAAAAACAAACCACAGATGAAAACTTTATTTTTTGAAGCATCTTATTTAAATTAAACAAACATTGATCTACGTTGAAGTTTCACCGTTCTATCATGTTCGGATAGCGTTAAAAAGCTAAAGTGATTGTGATATGTAAATAATCTTCAATTCTTATTGATTATTGAATGATAGTTATATTATATAACAAAGAATTATATTATTTTTCAATTAATTGTGGTTTTCTTTTTTATAGCTCTTACTTGGTATCAAGTATTATCTGAAATATTTCTTATATTCTGAAATCGTGTTTTTATCGACTTCTTTCGTATAAATTTGACACTTGTATGAAATAATGCTTTTTTGACTATTTTCATCAACCTTGAGATTATTGATTTTTCAGGACTTATTAGAAAATAATAATAATATTTTAAAGAGAAAATTAAATGAAAAACAATTGATTGATGTTGATAGTAAAACATATATAGAGATTATCGATTTTCTAACTGTAAAACCTGTATTTTAATGTTTTTCAAGATTGAACTTTAAAATCGAATCCTTCGATCGGAACAAATGAAAATCAATTCTAGAACAAAAATGTCGTAAGAATTTGAATAGTTAGATAATATAATTAAATTGAAAAATTAATTGAATCATCTGTGAGATATTTTAATTTTTAATAATAATGATTATTAAAATTTGACCAAAAATATAAATGGGGTACTTTCAAATTTCAATTTTATAAAGAGAGGTAGGGATTGGCCCGGTTTAAGAAAAGAAAAACGTTAAAAATGATGGAAAATCTTAAGTTTTTTTATAAATCAATAAATGAAAACTTGTTCCTTAATTCTCAGTTAACAATAAATGATTACATTACTTTTTTGGTGGTACCTTGAATTGTTTAATTGGAATTCTTAAAAATTTAAGTCAATTATCGGGAAAAAAACTGTACTGGATTTTTTGAAGAATAATTTTCGTTACTGACATAATTGGCTTTATCTCGCCTATCTCTGTCTCTATTTCTCTCGTTATCTTGTTGAAAATTCCAGTCTTGCTAGTTAATTTTTATCGATCACCAATGTACTTTAATTGATTAGTGCTAGCTTATTCGGCTTAAACAAAATGGTCTGGTATTCAACGTTTTTTCGTAAATTATTATTTGTTCTGGTGACAGCACTGTTTCACGATTTACGCCGCCTCTATTTGAATTGTTGATTCCACTGTCCATGGCAGCGCCGTAACATAGATTCATGAAATGCGCGAATAGACACAGATGCACACACTAACACAATCGCCATTAAACCAGCATTCGTCACACTTTCTGGTATTTCTCTCACAATTCACTAATTTTTAAAATGTTATCATTTCTAATCTAAACAAAGCAGAGAAAAGAGAGGAGGATGGAGAGGGGCACCGCTTTGATTTGTCTTGATCAAAAAATATTGTCTGAAAGCGAAAATTTAAGTGTGTTGATGACGATATGTCGGAAATTTTCCAAAATATCTCTTGATTGTGACAATTTTATCGATTTTTAAAAAATGTTAATATTATATAAAGTTGCATAAGTACAGAATATTCAGAATCGGTCAATTGCCATACGATATTTTAAGTATTTATGTGAATCAGAAGAGGTTTAAGTGAAATGTAGAGAGGAAAAACAAAGATCGAGGACAACATTAGTAACGACTGGTTTCTGTCGGTTTTAAATAGAAATAAATCTCATTGTGTAATATTTATCATGATAATTGTTCCCATTGTGAAGTCAACTCTTATCATCTAGTAGACGTGGTATTTATAAAACTGACTAATTAATAACCGAAAGTTATTAATTTTCAAAATTATAAATTGAATTGTTCATTATCACAGCATCTTTGTTAAATGAAACAAATCACGTTTTTATATGGAATTAAAATATTTTTTTCAATAAAATTGTCTGCGTTTTCTTTCAAAAAATCAATTATCTCTGATGTCATTCTTTTTAAGTTGAGAAAAATATTTTTATCAAAAAATATTAATTAATCAACATAATCGCATTTTTATTAAAATAACAAAATTATTGATTTTTATTTAAAAACCAATAATTGTCACGTATTATTATTTTATTTATGAATTTTTGTCAATGTTTTGTAATTGATTATCTTTTTAACTGGGTTAGGTAATACTCTTTAGTTATCAAAGTTACACAATAGGACATAATTTTCAAACGGCTGTTCACTTTTGAATTCACAATGAATTCGCTTTTATTTAATGAAATAGAGGGAGTTTTTGACAAAAATACTAATTTTATTTTTTTCCCACTCAAACTGCTTGTATCTCAAAAGTTATCTTTCCAATTTTTAATTTTTTTCCTAAACTTTTGATTATGATGTATGTGTACTTTTTTATAAAAACAATATATATTCAGATTTAAAATTAGTATCGTTTATTCTCTTGGACACTTAAATAGTGTTCCTCATGTCGCTTGTTTATACTGACCAATAAAAATTGCCATAAATTCATCATTTCATTTACCAATATCAGATCCAATTATATATATCTATATATATTTTGTATATATTTATTTCGACTTTCCCATGTTGTCCAAAATTGTTGCTTTTTTCATTTGAATTTTTATGGAAAAAATCAATGTGATTTAAATTGACATTGATTTATTTTTTTATTGGATTTTATAGTGTTAATTAAACTAAACTTAATTTAAATTTAAAAATTAGGAGTGTTGTCAACGTCAGTAAGATTTAATTTAATTAAATAATATTCCGGAAATAATACTGATGATATTAATAATAATGATATAATATTATAATAATAATAAAATAATTTTGAAAATTCAATTAATTGTATTTCATTTTTTTCATTTACATGAATTGATTATATAGTTGAGTAAATTTCTCATTTTATTAGTAGAAAATATTATAAATTTTAAACATTAACCTTTTTAGAAATTGCCTTTTTAAAAACATCACAAAAGAAATTGACAAGGTCACTAATAATTGATAAATAGTTTAATATTAATTAGCAGAAGAAAATTCTGCAACTAATTCACTCTGAAATTACTTAGGGAAATTAGTTTTTGATTATTCTTATTGGTTGGTGATTGCCATTATTAATATTTAAAAAGGGTCCAAATCTTTATAAATTTCTGAAAATTGCTTTATTTAATTATGTAAAAATGATTTTTTATGTAGTATGACAAATAAACAGGAAATAAAATTCTTCAATTTGTATTCATGTCTTCATTACTATTATATAATTTTATTAATTTACCTATTTAATTATCTATATATAACAAAATTAATCTTTAATTTTACTTAAAAGTACAAATTTATTACCATTATAAATCAATGATATTTCTAAAAAAAATATTTTGTTATTACTAAAAATTATATTAAGATTTTTAATTAAAACGGATTTTTCTTTTTATAATTCTTTTTTTTTATTTTATTACTATCATTTTTAGAGTAGTTTTTCTTGATTTATTATTATTATTATAATTATAAACTAATTCTGATACTCTAAATAGTATTTGGGAAAATTTTTAACATAAAATTGTTTGCTAATCTAAAATTCTTTTGTCTGTAGATATGAAGAACCAAGAATTTTTTCTAAGTAAATGAAAAATTCAATTATGTTAAGTACATATCGATTCAAAATAAATAAAAAACATTTTTTTTAAAACCCAATTTAGTGATTTTTTGTATTTATCTTTTCTGACGAAAAATAATTTATATCGATTTTTTATGTATAAGAGAGAAAATATTGCTTTTCATTGGTTGTAAATGTGAATGGATAGCTCTTTCTCATGGAATCTGATTAAAGAATAAAAAATCAATATATCTGTCAATTTTTGCACCACGTTGCTCTAATGGTACTTGGTAGTGGTATGAGAAAATCTTAATGGTTACTCTTTAAGGTGTCATATAAGATAAGCGTGATTGTTATCGAGCTTCGGACGAAGCGCGCAAATTAAATAAAACTGTACAGTAGATGGTGTTCCTTTTTGCACCAGGTCATCTATATGGATGTGTATTGTGTTTGATGATTGAAATAATAAATAAAATAATCATTTTGAAAGCGTGTGTAAATCATCATCAATAGTAGTTGAGACGTCGTTATTATCTCTCAGAGTTGCAGTTTGACATTCATCAATCATACCTTCGTCGTCGTTATAATAATCATCAATTCAATATATATGTGGATTTCCTCGTTTATTTGATATAAAATGTGCATAATTATATGCAAAACATTGTTTTTTTTTGTGAAAGATAAATTTGAAATTAAATAATTTTCGATGTATCATATGAGAATATTTATTGTTCTGTTTTCTAATTTGTTATATTCTTTGGTCTCAATCAGTCATTTAAATTATTATTTCATGGATTTATTGATCAGATGTTTTCGAAAACTTTCATATTACTAGATATTTTGTTTCATTTTTTTGTATAAAAATGTCTTATTAATAATTAAATAGTAATATTATTTAATTTATAATCATTAAATTGTTCTTTGTTGATCATTTTGTGTTTCACTTGATTAACGGAATTAGTTAATTAGTTAAGTATTTTTTGTGATATTTACTTTAAAACTTTAAATCATTTTGGAAAATTACCTATAATGGATTTTAATTAATTTTACGAATATATTTTATTGAAAAATATTATTAATCAATTAGTAATTTCTTTAATGAGGTTGATCATAAATTCTTATTTAATAGGAGGAAATGGTTCTTGAATAAACTGTGTTTGAATGGTGAATATTAACAAAAACTATCAACTATAATTTTCATATAGCTAATAAATAATAATTGGATATTATTAATCATTGTGAATTTGTGTATCTGATACAGTCATAATATTTATTTATGTTAACAAAATCAATAAGTAATGTCTGATTTAATATTTTCTATAATTATTGTTTTTATCGGAAATTGATGACTGATTTAAATTATCATCCGAAAAGTTGTGTAGAAACACGAATAAATTTTTAATGATTAACCTATTTATAAATATTAATGAATTTCTTTTTTCTTGACAATTTTGACATTTTCCTCTTGGTTTCATCGAAAATCGATTTTCGAATCATTTCAAAAAATTAATACGAGGCATTTAGAAAATGAGAAAAAATTTTAAATTATGTTTTATTATGATTTGAATAAGGGTAAAGTTGAGTTAGGTTCATAAACGAAATAATAGTTCAATTATTATTCACGAATATTTTTGCATGTGGAAATAACTTTAATCTATTGATCGAGCAAGTAATTCTCAAGATGAAATTTGCGTGTGTACCTGTGTCTGGTTAGATAGTTGATGATGATGATCTGCAAAATTTCATTATAATCTACTCAGTCATTCGTCTGCGGTTTGAAAAATGATGGGACAGAGAAGATGTTTTTCTAAAAATGTACAATTTAAAATAACGACAGAAAATAATTTTTCAACAAGAAAGTTATCGCTTCATTTTCACATAATGCAATTGTGAAACCTATTCTCTTTTTGATGGAAATATTTTCGGAGAATTTGCGTCACCGTTCAACAATTAAATTTAATTTGGTGCCGAGACTGGATGAAAAGGTTCTTCAGACACACATACATACACGTACACTCATAAAACAAACACTTAGATAAGAGAGAGAGACAGAACGCACACAAACAAACATTTTTCATTTTCGTAAAACCGATAAAATAATCTGGATTTTTTCTTAAAATTTGAACTAAATTCTGTCTGGATAAAAAATAATAAAATTGTCTGTTTGCACTTGTATGGATTGGGAAACACTTAATTATTCTTTGATAAAACGATTCGATAAAATGATGAATGAATTTCAATGTTCATTAATTGGGGACAATCAAAAAAATGAACAATGAAAATTAACTCATAATGGAAAAAATTGACATCTTTTTTCGTTTATGTCAATGATTTTCTGTAATATGAAAATCCAAAATATTGTAAACTTTTTCCATTGAATGCTGTCAAATTTTTCTAGGATAAATAATATTTGATGTATTGATTGTGTTTTTCTTTTTTGTGAAAAATTAATAGAGCAACGTTTCATATTTTTGCTATTTATTGGGGTTTTTCTTAAATTAAAGCCAATATTAATCATTAAAAATAATCGGTAAAACTGTTTTAAAATCCTTTCCAATAACAACAGCAACGTTAACTTATTAAATATTTAAATTATGCAAGCTATTTTAGTTTTATAATTGTCATTTGTAATTGTAATATGATATTGAAAATATTTTTGAAAACGGTTACTTTACTGAGATTTCTAATTTTTGTATTCTTTTGTTTTTAAAGTGCCATGTTATTATAATTTATATATTTAGTCTTAACCGATTTGATTGTGTTAATCACTTTTCCGATTATCATTTCATTTTAAAAGACATTTAACATTGAAATAAACTCCATGGAAAATCTAAATGGTAGCTTTTAAAGAATTTCACTCTATTGGATTTTTTTATTGAATTACTGAATTTGTATTATAGAGGAATTACAAAAGAAATTTTTAGATCTATTAACATTTTAGCTAAAGTTTAATTTATAATTTTTAAAAATATTTACTAATGTGATTTCCTTTGACTAGGTTTCCAAATAATATAATTACAAAACTATCATTCACTATCACAACAGAAAATTTTTAATAAAAAATAATCTGGAATATGATATAATAATAATAAAATCAATTATGAATTTTTAATAATAATTGATTTTCAATTATAATTAATATAATAAATTTAAAATTTTCATTAGAAACTTTTCATTCGAATGTCAGCGAGTCAGTGATCTATCCTTATTCTTTTTCTCCGACAAACTTGTCAAATCCTTCCCAAAGAAATTATCACATCGATATAATTCCATACAATAATGTGCAAGCGCAGAACAAGCAGCAATTCGATTGTCTAAATTTCCAAAACGTTAACCAAGTCGATCAAATCAGCAATTATCGATTCAATGATCATTCAAATTATTCTTCGAAACCTTACGAAAATGAATACAATACCAAGCCCGTTCCACAATATATCTATGACAAGAACTACTATTTCCAGCAACAATATTCCAATAATGCTGCCTCAAATTACCGAAACATGTCCACAGAAAACAAATACTACAACAAGCACATCTTCGACGACAGCTCTTCCAAACCAATAATGAATTCAAATGTCGTTCCGGAAAATGTTGCAGCATACAATACAGACATTTCCAAGCCCATAAAAAATTCTCATCAACGAAATACCGACAAAAATTATGATTATATTATCCGACCTGGAGAAGTATGGATGGGTCGATATGTGATTGAATCTTTAATTGGCAAAGGTTCTTTTGGACAGGTATTGAATAATTTTTTATAAATTAAAATTTTGACTTTTCTGTGTTTGCAACATTGACAAAATCTATAATACCAAGAAAAAAAACAATGTCATATTTTCAATAGATGTTGTTGGTTCATATTAAATTGCCAAATCGTTCCATTTAATAAACCGATTTATTAAACTTGAATTTTCATTTTTCAATTATAGATTTCTCGAAAATTATTAGTTATTTGACTGTCAATTGATTAATTGTTTATTTTATTGTTTTCATAAATTTTTTGCATTATTGAGATTTTTTGTGAAATGAGAAAAAAATAATTAAAATACTAACAAAATTTTGCTTCAATTAGTATTTAACAATATACCAATAATAATTATTAGATTATAATAATAATATCTATGAGATTAATTGAAAATTGGTTGGAGGATGTTGCTCAGCGGTCAGAGCAGTTCATGCGCATGTGAAAGGTCCCGGGTTCAAATCTCCGATTATTTTTCAACTAACAATATCAATAATAATTAAAATAATAATAAAATTATATGCTTTGAAGTAAAAATCTTAAAAATAGTACTATTAGTGTTTGATTACAGTTTTTTGTGTAACATTTCTAAATTTAGGTACAGTAACCGCTCGATATAAGCAAGCTTGATATAAGCAATTTTCGAAAAAAGCATATTGTATACAAGCAAAGCTAAATTCGCTATAAGCAATAATTTAAAATCTATTAATTTATTTATTAATAATTCTAAGTCTATTTAATTAATATTATCTTGTTTAATTTTAGTAACTTTACTTAACAATTTAAATTCAAAATCTATGCAGAAAAATAAATGGAGCTCTATTTCTATGCAAGACAAATTATCAATTTTAAAAGAGATTGAAAGTGGGAACAAGCCAAACGATATTCTATCCATGCATCAACATTATCTAGAATCAAGATTAATAAGGGAAATATTCATACTTTTGTGTCGAATAATTTGAAAGCTACGACTTTAATGAAACGAATGAAAGGCGCACAAAATTCTGAATTACAGAAAAGATTATTCGCCTGGTTTGTAGATAGACGATCTATGCACGACATAATAACTAATGATGTGCTAAAATTAAAGGCCTTAGACATAAATAAGTCTATGAATGGATCAGATGCTTTCATTGCAAGTGATGGATGGCTTACAAAATTTAAAAATCGTTTTAGTATACTAATTTTGCAAATATCGAGTGAGAAAGTATCATGCAATACCGAATCAGCCATTCTGTTTATAAATGACTTTAAAAAGATTATCTCAGAAAACGAATTTGTACCAGAACAGACATAACTGTAATGAAACTGGTTTAGTCTATCAAAGCCTGCACAACAAAACAAATGTTATCTATTTTGAAAAAACTGCTGCATGTAGGAAATTAGTGAAAGACAGAGTCACAATCATTTGAATTTAATATTATGCACACCACTTTTTATAATTGATTGAATTTTTAGAAAACATCTACAATTTAATTTTTATTCTCATTTTATATGTTTGTTTTATAAAATTTTATGAAAGATTAAATAAAGTTTTTGGAACATCTTTTTTATCCGATCACTTTATTTTTCATTTATAATTTTTTTAGTGTTTTTAAATTTTTATATAATAAATATTTTAACATAGAATTTAATCGATTAAATTATGTAAGTATTTGTTTAGCTAAGTTTTTTTGTAAATTAAAGTTTTCTTTAATTTCAAATAGTTCAGATTATGAATATAGATAAAATGGTGAAGTTAACGGATTTTCAAAAAGGACAGATTGTGAATTTTCAGGAAGAGAAATATTAAAGGAAATTGTGAAAGCTCAGTGGTTAATTGCTAAGTTAATGAAAGATTTCAAAGAAATTTCAAATTATAAATGCAAGATTGGCAGTGGAAGGAAAGGAAAGACAACCATTGGTGATGATCAAAATATTGTTTCTGTGGGAGAGTGTTTGAACTATTTCGATTAAAGCCATCAAAACAGAGTATAAATGTCTCATCCACAAACTTACTTGCATTTTCAAATGAGAAAACCTTTTTTCCGTGTTAAAACTCAGGAAAGACGTTTGGAATAGGCAAAAGAACATCTAGGTTAGAGTGTAGAAGATTGGAAAAAAGTATTATGGTCAGAGGAGTCACCGTATGTGTTACGCTTTCAGTACTCGAAACATGTTAGGAGACTTCCAAATGAACTCTATTCTGTTTCATTTATGACAGGAACCGTAACACATGATAAAAAAATATGGTTTGGGGATGTTTTGTGGCACATGGTGTTGGAAATTTTTGTAGAATTCACGGATATGAATAAAGAAAAATATCGCCAAATATTAATTAGGCAAATGATACCTTCATCAAAAAAATTCATCCTCATGAATCCTGTCTAGTGCATGCCACGTGTAACCCAAGCCGTAATTGACAATGACGGATTGCCTACGAAGTATTGACTATTAATTATTAGAGAATGTTTTAAGAAAAGATGTCTTAATATAATAGTGATTGGTTTTTTTTGTGCGCATCGCATATGATTTCTTTTTTATATTTTATATATATTATTATACATGTATCTTCTCAGGAAGAGTTTTTGATTTATAAAGTAATGTTTATTTGATTTAGTGCGGTAGGTATACATTGATTAGTATAATTAATTAATCTCATATTTTCACTTTAAATTCGATTCAATTTGTCTTTCAATTTTCGTGATTGCTGTGAGTTGAAATTTATTTTAGTCACTTTTTTAAATCAATATTCAAGTGAGGTAATGAGGTAATCTATGAGAAGTTTAACTATTTTCCCATTAAACAATTGTAAGATATTAAGAAATATTTCTTAAATATATTTTTTAAAACCAAAATCTATTGGTCTTCCTGTTGGTCTCTAGATGTCCTTAAATTTGGCAATATTAATGTCATTGTTCCCGTCAAAACAAGTCATAATTGTTTATTAGCACTATACTTAAACCAATATTTTATTGATCTAAATATGGAAGTCTTAATCCAAAAAGTACACCACTCTCAAGTAACTCAAGCTAAATGCATATTTGACGAAAACATTGCACAATTGCAAAATTTATTTTTTATATAAGTTAATCGAACGAAATTCTTTGAGTGCAAGAAAAGTAGTATAATTAATTAATTTAATCATTAATATGGTATTTTTTCTTGCGATTTTGAAAATGTTTAACAGATAATCTTTTCGTTTAAAAATATTGATTTATAATTGAAGATCATAAAAAATATATCGCCAATTTAAAAAATTTTTTTTAGATTTTATTTCGAATTCTTCCTAATAAAATAAATTGCTTCTAATAACCATGTCTTAGTTACTCACACTCCATTCACATAAATACACTTTCTGAACTTCCGATTAGATTATCTCTCTCTATATTTGTAAATATAAGTATTCTATTGACAATTATTGAGAACATTATTGTTGAACTGGTCTCATTTGATACCCGTGATATGTTGACAACTCCAATTCTAGACCTCGTAGTCTCCTGGGTAATATTTCTCATTTACCATCGATTTTTCAATGATAAAATATGTTTCATTTTCCACACTTGTTTTATTTTTTGTCTTATAATTATTGTCTATTTTTATTGTTTTTCTACATAACTATATTTATAGCTGGTATAGAAATTTTCTTGAATTATTTCCAAAATATTTCTCTAAAATAATTTTAAAAGATATATTTATTTAAAATATTTGTTACAACTTAAAATTAATTTTTAATGGATTTTATTAATTAAAATAAATGTCTTGTATATCAGTGAAATTAGAAATTTTTTTCGAGATTAATAATTTACTGATTTATTATTATTAAAAGTCTTTGACTTCTTGAATTACTAAAAATCTTTATTATTCTTAATATTTTATAATTTACCTTTACTAGCATTCAATGTAACTATATACAAGGCTCGGTCAATAAGTAATGCACAATAATCCAAAATAAATCAAACGATGTAATTTATCAGTTTAATAATAATATTTTCTT
>JBBMKC010044641.1:0-17992 GCA_037834085.1 Bipalium vagum | reverse complement strand
ATTTTTTATTTATGTATTACGTTTTGACTTCTTTTTTAATTAAATGGGTAGGAAGGGACTTTTGGCGCACCCTGTATTATAATAAATGATCGAAAATCACCTTCCTCAAACCAAATGTTAAAAATGTATAAAAATGTAAAAATTTTAAATTTAAAATATAAAAATGTAAATATTATATTTTACTAAAATTAAAACAAAAAAATTTTATTTCACAAAAAAATGAAATGTTAAATTATCACAACGATTTTCCCTGTAAAAAAGTTTTACATAAAAATATTTTTTTAAATTTTATCTTTATTCTAAAATAAAATAAAATATTTTCTATTTAAGCATTGTAATGAAAAATAAACTATTCCTTGTGATACTTTCCTTATAATATAAGTTATTTAATGTAGATAATTAAGTACCTATTGGAGAGTATAAAGAAAAATGAGAAATGTTTTTAAGAAAAATTAATATTTTTTCGAGAAAAAAATTCCAAACCTAGAATCCGTGACAAAGGCTATTAAGATTGCTCTAGACACTCCAAACATGTACAAATATGGATTTTTTCTTGTGAAACACATGTATACTAATGGCAGCGTAATAAACGTATGAATGGCTATCCCAGCAAAAACCGTTCCTAAGAAAATTCCCAATGTTTTCATCGTCTGATCGAGATTTTCAATATTTAACAGATTCGAAAGTATAAGGAAAAAGATTCCAACAGGAATTGTTCTAAAATCAGAGTTTTTAAAAAATAAAAAAAATAATTTTAAAACTACAATAGAATAAATTCGATCATCTTCATTGTTAAATCATTTAAAATGTTTATCAATTTGACAAGGAGCTCGGCTTTTGTTCCCAAAATATTGAGAACGACTCCGAAGAAAATAGAGAAAAATATCAAACCTGAACAAATAAATGTATTTTAGTATTATCCGTTCCATATCAATAAATGATAATAGTAAAACAAAAAAATAAATGTACAAGAAAAATATATATTTTATTTTTTTTAAAAATGTTTCTCAAAATATTACTTTATAAATTCGATAAAACGGAATAAAAATTGATTAAATAAAATATTTTAATATACCATTTCATTAAAACAATTAACAATTATTCACAAATTAAATAATTTAGAAAATGACAGACACATGGTATAAATAAATCGAAAATTATTATATAAACCTTAACAAAAGGATACTCAAAGAGACAAAAACTTATTTGTTATATAAATTGAACTTTGACATTTAATTTGTGATACAGTTTATCTAAATCAGCAAGCACTTAAGATAAACGCTATAATTTTTAAAAAATAAATATATTAATCTTGATATATTCTAAAATCAGATTATATTATTAGAATTAAAGATAAAAATCAAATGAAATATAAATAAAATAATAATTATTAAAGTAGTAAAAGAAATAAAATACCAAGAACCCGACTTTCCAATCACGTTTGGGTTTTCTACGTTGGTCATTTGAACTGATAAACATTTATTATTAATAATTTTTTATTTATATATTTCGCAATTAAAAAATATATTTAAAAATCTGAAATATATTAATTAAATTATAACTATTAAATAATTTTTAGAATTTTTACGTTAGAAATCGAATCTTTCAAGTCGGTCATCAATTTTATTTGACTCAATCAATTTCTATGCTAAAATCCATTTTTTTCAATTAATTATGATTATAATATAAAGTATAATTATAATTTCCTTCGAAATTTGGCTAAGTAGAGAATGGTGTATTAGTGCAAATATGAATAGTTTATAGTTAAAGTAAACAGATTTTTAAAAAAATTATTGTATTATTATTATTATTATTATTAATTATTATTATTATAAATATTATTATTAATACTACATTTTACAGTTAATAAGAAGACATTTTAATAATTATGTTACTTATTTTTGATATAGTATTTCAAATTTAACTCATCTTTTAATTTTCTGTATTGTATGCTAGATTGTTAAACAAGAAGAATCCGTTTTTACTGGGTGACTTTAAAAAACACTCATTTCACAATAAAGTTTATTAATTACAATATAATCCATTACTATCTAAACAATTTTGTCACATACATGGTAAGGCTAAAACGTACTTAGACTCTTCCAGAAATAATGAAATCAAGATACTATTTCTATTCCAAAACACGTTCAACATGGCACATTTCTGAGACCTTGAATGACTTCTCATGGGAAACCAATTTTTTTAACCTTCTTTTAGAATAAGGAAGGTAGAGATTTAATAGTTTCTCTTCTATAATTTTATATTTGTTTAAAAATTTGATCCGATTGCTTCTAGAAGACAAAAATTCCTTCCACAGTTCAATTTTCGTCTAGCCTGTTTCATTTAGGCTGTTATGATATTGTTACTATTATACTTAGACGTAGTAACGTGTGCTCACTTTTTATATAATCGTTGTGTCCGTAATTGCTCTGAACCTTCCGAATTTAAAACACCCTTCACAATACTGTATCCACACCCTTAAGAACTAATTCAAAATAATTAAAATAAAACTTTATTCGCAACAATTCAACTTCTAACTCAATTCAAATCAAAACCGAAACGTTATCAACGAATAAAATAAAATCATGTCAACGTTAATACTAAAGAAAAATCAAATCAATAATTAATAATAATAATTTAATAACAAAAATGAGAATAAAATAAATAAATGGATCAGTCTCACCAAGAGCGACAAGGGGTCCCTGGGTCACCCTCTAGACCCTTCGCAGGTCGCCTAGGGGTTCCCAAGCTCGCTGTGTCCCCTTGTAAAAATCCGGCTGCATAATCAAGAAAATAATTACCGGGATCGTCCTCGGCCAATATCCCGCTCTCGTCTTTTCTCGGGAATAGCCTTGCAACGTTTTCGGTCAAAAATCTTCTTGGAATCGTCTTCGGCCCAAATCTTCCTGAACTGAGTTTTCTTTTTCTTTTTCTTTTCAGGGTTCGGCCATTAACGGGAATAGCCATCTCCTTTTATAGTCGTAGAGATTGGTCTACGATCACCAATCCCTACGCTACGAGACGGCTATTTTCCCTAATAACCACTAACTATCTCTACTCCGAGATAGTCTCATCAAAGCTAATGGAATCCTATCACGGCGGGATTCGGACAAGAAATATTAAAATTTATTTTAAAAAAATTATTATTATTAATTAATAAAATTTTTAATGTATTTTCTCTAAAAATTTCAGAAATCTGTGATTAATGAGACCTGATTGTGATGAACATGGTCGACATTATCTGTAATTAATGCAATTTCTTTTTATTGTGCTCCAACTACGGAATTGATCGTAGTCAGTTGTAAAAGATTCATCTCTCATCACATGTTAAAATACTGTTGAGAAGCATGTATCTTTCGTTAAGAACAAGTTTCGCTAATGAAACCTCATTTGTTTTCCTTTCAATTCTTTCGAAACAGTTTCACGTGTTTTCCTTTTTTCTACTGATTTTAGATGGTTCAGAATTGTCGAATGTTACATTCAAATCATTAACAGATTCTACTAATACCTTGATTAAGACTGATATTAAGACTGCATTTTGTCTTCAATGATCTCCTTGGTACTTCAAACCATGTGAACCATTATTGAGTAATATGTTCGTTAGCTGTATTAGGGTTAAATTCCTTGTTAATATTGCGATCTCTCTATTCATTAAGATAAATTTCCTAGATTTGGTTACTTTTCATCATTGATTAATTATCTTAAATGATATAAATATTAACAATAGTTTTAATCAAATTACACGTCTGAATTTCATCTTTAAATTTATATACCATGTTGAATTAAATATTGAAGCATTTAAACAAATAATAATTTTTAAATTTAACTATGTAGAAAGCGACATTTTTATTTACCAACCAAATATTTTTATAAAGATAATTATAATTAGGATGGCGTAAATTTTAAGTTAACTTGTGCTTATGTGATTTGATAATGAAAAAAATGAAAACAATAACTTAAAAATCCAGAGTATTTTTACCTAAAAAGTTTGGACAGTTTGCAAAAGAAATCTGCTCAATAACTTTGTAATGTTCAGTTTGATCTTGGGGACGCCTTTGCAAATTATACGTATCGTTAACTCTATCAAGTTTGACTACTTTATTAATAAAACGAGTCTGAACTTGTTGGAATGTTGACCGAACAATATTATCGGGAAAAATATTACTGAAAAAGATTTTTGAGTTTAATTATCTCCAGTATCTTTATTATACTTTAATAAATCCAAAATTGATTCCATAGCATCTACCTTTTTAAAATCAGTGTCGACATTTAACGTTCCAACTTTGTTCCTTCCAGGACGAATTGTTAATACCAAAGTCATCCCCAAACAAATGGACAGAAACATTGTTAAGAAATAATACAGTATTGTAAACATTCCAACTCGTCCGGTAGTTTTAACATCTAATGAGACCAATCCTATGTATATTTAATATGAATTTTTATAAAATATAATAAAAAAAATTAGAATAATAAAAAGAATTATTATTATGTGACCTTAGTAATTGGTTTGAAAATATGATCTGATATCATGATTGATGAGAATATTTACATAAATTGGCTCTATTTGGTTTATAGTAAATTATTAATAATTGAAAAGTTGAATAAAAATTTGTGCATTAAGTGATTATATATAAGAACAAGTTCTAATAGTTTTCTCTTGGAAGAATTTAAATTCATATGGTATAAGCCTTTTGCAGAAGATTATACTTTATAATCCTGTAAAAATTAGTAATTCCTTTTCCATATTTAATGAAAGGGTGATATAAATGATAGTTTTGTCAAAATATCAGAGATAAGCTTTTTGTCCAAGGTTATCAACCATATATGACACCTTATATCTGTGAACTTCTTGGATCGATTTCTTAGGGTTTTGTTTATTTTAAAAGTCAAACGAAATACGAAAATCTTGTTTATAAATTAATTATTATTAATAATATTATTAAAGTAAATTTAATTCTTAAATCTTTTTATCCATGTGCAACTTTTATTATTAAAAAATGACATAATAAAAATAAATATTAAATAAATAACATAAAATATATCTTAGTTTTACATCAACAATGAATAAATTAGAGTTTTATATTACGAATGTGAAAATAATAAAATAAAATTTTTAGTGTTAATAAATATTTAGGGGTCACAAAGGTTTCAAAAATAAATATTTCAAAATAGTTCATTCTTATGCCTTAAGCTTTTAACTACAATTTTTATAAAAAATATAAAACAGAACAAAATTTTCAAGAACTGTGTTTAAATTTTATTACCACACTTTATATATATTAAAAAATTAGAGACATCCTTTAATACTGAAGTGAAAATGATCTCCATGTGAACAGTATTTAAATATGGGTTAGTCTGTCATAAGCGATCTGGTAGCTCATTTATCAAAAGGTGATTGATAATATCTAAATATTTTTGTATCTGGAAAATATCAAAGTTGTAGAATATTTTCCTATTTCAGACAGTAGTACTGTTTACTTGACTTGTAGAAGTTGCTGTCGAACAGTGTCATCTAGAAGAATGATGAATGGCGATTATTGCAGGTTTTCTATTGATGCTGGTATTTTTTCATAATAAATATTTTCCTTTATTTTAATCACTCATTCGCAGTATATCCCATATTCAACAAAATACAAAACATAACTTTTAAATAAAAAATATCATCATGGTAGTTGACAACGAATTCTGTCTTGGACCACGCAATGATTATTAATGAATTATTGAAAGAAATCCATTTTCATCGCCCATAAAATTCCCCTTCCTTCTTCTAATCTCAGTTTTCACTTTCTCAGAGGTAAAGTCGTGACTATACTAATATTGGTTACTTATATCACTTACTTTCAAATAATTTCAAATAATTCATTTTCTGAGAATTTTGTCTCATTTGATCATTAATGGGGTTTATGTGTCTCACGGACCTTTATACGTTTTAGTACCAGTGTTGAATACGTTAACATAGAGATAACATTGAGAAACTTTGAAAATTACTTAATGTTTTAAAATATATTTATATACATACAGCTGCCAATGGTTTTATTCAATTTGATTTTATAATGTGTACCTTAATGAAAAATTCTAATCCAATATAACATAATGTTCATCATAAGAAAAAGAAAAAGGATTTATATATATTAATGCAATGACTACAATAAATATAATAACGTAGTAAATATTTCAAAAGTACATAATAATAAAATTTTATTTTTTGAAATAGTGAATTCAAAAAGAAAGGTCTAAACTTAGATTATAATCATTCGGGTGAGGGGCAATGTGAAACTGCTGAGAAATTTATGTTCGGTCAAGATTTTATCGAAGCGAAATAGAAAAGTTAATTTAAAGAAACACAAATTGTTTAAGAAAATAAATTTAATTATTGGAATAATTTAATTATTTTTGTAATAATTCGATTTTTACTTAATATAGATTTTTGAAAAACGTGTTTGTTTGTTTAATGGAGGTTAAGGTAGAAATCGTTTTGGCAGCTAAATTGGCGAATCACTTTATTGGGACTTCAGACCTGCTCTTCCAAGCTCTGCTGCCTAAGACCTACAAAAATGGCGATGGAATTGAATAATTCATTGAACAATGAAAGAAATACTTTGATGTCGCGGACATTAAGAAATGCACAAGAGATTTGGTGAGAGTTGGTCTTTTAGGCGATAACCTCCGAACCATATATGAAAAAAGGGGAGATGGACGAGGGTAAGAAGAGCGGCTGAAGATCATTCTCAAAAAAGAAAAATCTACTCTATATATATCGCATACTGTATATATTTTTCGTTGAAGAAAGACAAAATGGTCAATGCTTTTTTGTGATATATGGACAAAGGGAAAATAAGGATGATGTTTTAACAACAACAATGAAATAAGAAGTGCCTTAATTCAGAACATCAAAGGTTCGGAAAGCGCAATTTATTAAAAACCTAAGTCACATAAATTTTTATAGACCATTCAAAACATGATTTTGTTTTAATTATGAAATTTATCTAAAATCAATCCAAAAATACTTTGTTTGTGAAAAATATCAAAAAATCATTTGAGAAATTAAACATTTTTTCAAGATTTTTTAAAAAAAGATTATATTACAAAAACCGTTATTCTTTTTTCTTTATTTTTATTTAAAAACTGATTTTGAGAAGTACAATCTATTTATTTGTTTTAACTGGATAACAGAATAATTTGAAAAATTATTATCTGGTAACCAGGTGGCAAAAAAATTATTAAATATGCATAAAATATGGATAACAAAAATTTGATTAAAATGAAAACTGAAAAAAATTATTCAATAAATATTTTAAGTTGATAATCTTATTTAGAAACCCAATTCTGCTACGTGGAAATATTTTATTTTATCAAAATATTTATATGCTGAAATAATACATAAATATTTCTTTATACAAATACCTTCTTCAGTATATTTCATTCGATAGACATATTTTAATATTAATGCGCTTGCTCATTATTGAAGCCTTGTAAGAATTTTTTAAAACAGCATTTTTCCTAGAAGATGGCTTAGTAGGGCTGGAACATTCCATCGGAGTGCCAGATCCCCGGACCTTACAACACTAGATTTCTTCCTTTTGGTACATCTGAAGACACAAATCTATAAAAGAAAACCAAAAGATATCCATGACCTAAGATATTATTCAAACTAAGGCAGCTAGAATATTGTCAGAAATGTGTCAAAATGTTTTGAATGATTTTTATAATTGCTTACACAAGTATATTAAACTTAATGGTCATCATGTAGAAAAAATATTTAATTTTAATAAGTAAATGTTGCTGTGTCAAAAACGTGCGTTCTTATGTTGAATATATTTTATGGTATTATATTTTAAAATGGGATTCCTAAATGTATCCGTTTGCACTGTGTATATATCCCTTAAAGAATATTTTTTTACAAATACCTTATTCTTTTATATTTTTTAATATAAATATAATGAAGCATAAATAAATATTTTTTCACCCAATGAGTTTCAGATTTAAAAGATTTTGATAATTATATTATTATTAATATTATTAATATTATTAATATTATATATTAATAGAAAATATTTTAATAAATTTTACCTGATATAAGGCTTAGAACAAGAAGTGGTACGATCATTAATTTTAGAAGGTTTATCACTATTTTTCCAGGCATAGAAATACAATAAATGATCCTTGTGGATAGATTCATCGTGCGTAATGGTATAGATAAGGAGATTGCAAGGATCACAGACGTAATTATACCCAGTACGATTAAATTATTTTTCTTTAAGAATACTTTTATGATCTAAAAATAATGATATAAAGATTTCAAAGAAAATACAGATTGGAACTTTTAATTTTTATGTTAAAGATAAATTTACTCTGTTGGGTCTCTGAAAAGGCATTATTAAAAGTATTAAAATATTTAATCCGCACTAAATCGAAATTATATTAAATAATGAATATTAACCAATTGTTTTCTTGATGAACTTTGGGCTGAAAAGGTAATTCGATGTTCGAACAATGTGATTGATCCAAAAAAGTTTATGAAATAGCCTCATCTTAGGTAAATATTGAATTATAATTTTATTGATTAATAAAATTATCTCGAGTAGTAAATTTATTTATATTTTTAAGAAAATAATTAATTTTAATTTAAAGTGTGACTAGTGAAATAAAATTATTTACTGTCATAATTTTAGAAAAGTACCACGTTACTTTCTTATTCCTTTAAAGCACAAATAAAACATTCATTTACATCCCAAATTAAAGAATAATTAAAGAAAGTACACTTTAGAATTTAAAAAAATTTCAAAACAGATTTTAACTTGGAAGATTAGGTAATGGTTCTTAAACTCTAAATAAAAGGTTGTTTCTGATGTATCTTCTATAGTTCAAGTACTCTGGGAAAACCTGAAAAGCTATAAAACCTTTATTAATTACACTCATTTTAAATTATCTTTATGGATAATAGTGATGAAAAATAAATTGAATCAATTTTGATCTTTTCCATTTAGATTTTCTTCAGTGAATTTTGATATTCTACTCAATGATCTTCAGAAATCATATGCATGATTTCTTGTTATTTTCCTCATTCTTATTGGATAAAAAGATAATTAATTTTTTCTTACTATTTTTCAAAAATTAACATTCTTTTGTTCAAAACATCTCTCAATAAAAATATAAAATTCATAATATTTAACATTTTTAAAAATTTACAATTTTTACAAATGCAGAATTACCTATTTATAAATACGTTATAATTTTACAAATTATAATCAATGCTAATTAAAATAAGGATAAATCATCAATTGACTTTTCCGTCTGAATAAGGAACTTTAATAATGTTCTTATTCACTATTCCTTATCTTCAAATTTGATTCTCTATTATTTTTAAGTCTGTCCACAGTTACTTCTATCATCTTTTCTGTTTTCCAGTCTGGATATGCAACCTCGATCTACAAACTGCAAACAAGAATGCGAGAAGAAAGAGATGAACTGTAATAGCAAGTCGCATCCATGTCTACTCATAATTATATGTGTGATTCTCACATTGATTCAATTACCCTGCGACTTAGCAGCAATGCATAACATATCTTCCATAATCATTTACGTATACAATTTTTATGAGTCTTAAAGTCTGCATCAACCAAACTACTGGGTAAAGACATTGAAGTTCTTTATTAAACCTCGTTAATCGCTGAATTTCAACATGTATTGCAATCAATCCCTTTATTTCTCATTATTTTGGATATATTCCTTTAATATCGCTCTTTCAAATTACCATCTCTCCCGTTCCTTGTAAAATAGTTTAGATGGAAAAGAATATCAATCTTAAGAATATAAATGTATTTTTACAAAAGGAATTTATGAAGGTACTGACTTTATCAGGAAACCATATATTTTGTCTTAGGTACTAAAAAATTAGAATGTTTTTCATTGTGACATTGAACTGAAAAATTAGAGTAGTAACTATAACAATTAATTTCATTTTCATATAACTGAAACAATAAAATATATGAAAAAATAATTCTTTATTACTTTTAACCTAAAACGTTTTGGAGGAGTTTTTCCTTGAAGGCGATATTCGTGAATTTGAAATAATGAAGAGAAATAAATTCATTTATATTTTGGAAAGTGTAGACTTCAGCCACAAAATAAGAAATGTTGTACTTAAAACAGAAGTAGATACATCAATTTAACATCTCAAATAAAAGTGCTACAAAAATTACCAAATCATAAAACGAATTTAATTCATAAAATAAATAATATTAAAATTACATCAACATTATCATATAATTTTAAGTCTGCCAATAATTTGAAATGTTTTGTTAATACTTCAGGGGTAACCAGCATGTTATATGGTCATCTGGTTGATTGACCATCTGAAGCCAATACGATAATTCTTGTCCCTTTGCAAATAGTTGAGATCCGAGAGTAACAGAACCGAGTGGCTTATCTATAAAATTAGTGAAAATTAAATTAAGTATTTTGAAAAATTTGTGTACAATTATATAATTTGAATAAAATATTAATTTAAATATTTTATACTTTAATTGAAAAGAGAAAGAATCTGATTTGTGAAAGGGAAAAATACAATTAAATTGAAAAGAAATTGTTGATATTAGAAAAGTAGATAATAAATATATCAGTCGAATTTTAAAATATCTTAATTTGTGTAATTTATGATGACCTTTGGGTACTATTTACCTTGACGTATTCTCTGAAAAATTTAAAGAAATTGACCAATCAGAATTGAGGTTTGCCAGTTAAATTTATTAATAATGTATGAAATTGGTTGATTTAAATTATTATTTTAAATTAATTTTTAAAAACGGTTTCACAAATTTAAATAACCAATTTTGATTGGCCAATTTCTTCAATTTTTTACTAAGGTAAATAAAACCGAAATTTGTTAATGATTTGTAGGTTATAACTGTTTTCGAAAATCAGCTAAATTCAATGAAGATAAAATAAAATAGACAATAATGTCTTTTTTAAAATAAAAATATTTTTAATAATTTTTATATATAACCTTAATTAAACGTAATATTTAAACAAATGATTTTTTCAAAATTAATTATAGATTTTTATCAAATTATTAAGTTTAAAACATTTAAGAAATTCGACTTTCAATAAATCAATTTTATTCACATCCTTACAGTTTTCATTCAGCCATTACTTTATAATTAGGATTAAATCAAATCATATTATCTTAAAAATTACATTAAAAGAAATCAAGCAGATCAGATCATTTCTGAACTAATGAAATTTATTAGTGGGTTAATGTATTGAATGTTTTTACAATCTATATAATATAGGAGTAAAAAGATTTAATAACAATTCTTTAAATTCTTCTTTAGATATATTAATGTAAAAGATTACAGTGATGTATTTATTACTTTGAACACAATTGTTAAGATGAATAATAAAATGAATAATAATAAATAAAAATAAAATTTTAAATTAAAATTTTATATATATATATATATATGTGTATTTCTATATATTATATTTAATTTAATTTATATTTATTTGCAGATACTTTCTTCGTTAGAAGGCAATATTTATTTTTTTTTTCTTTCCTTTTGTTTTATCGTTGTGTTATTATTTAATTATTTACCTTTACAATATTATAAAGAGGGTAATGATAATTTTATTAACGTAAATAATTGTGATAATTGTCAATATTAAACATCAAACAAGTTCTAAATAAATAAAATAAAATAAGTACAATACACATATTTAGAGTGTCTACTGACAGACCATCCGGACTATTATTTTTAATTTTGAAGGGAAAAACAAATGTAAAATTTTTTCTATTAAAATGTTTGTCAGATTTAATTAATTATAATCATTAATAAATAATTACCATAGATATCCATAATATTAAAATTACATAAAAGGGGACTCATACTAATGGAAGCTCCTAATGTGATGATTATAAGTTGACAGTTGCATATATATAGTGAAACCTGTGACTATCTTTAGAACATCTTTTTATTATATACAACGTATTAGATTGTAGTGTTGTATAAATACTATTATTATTTTTATATTATTTTTGTAGTACTAACATGCCTAGAATTATTTTAAACATCACAATATTCATAGAAAATAATAATAATAATAATAATAATAATAATAATAATAATAATAATAATAATAATAATAATAATAATCATAAAATAAAATTAATAACACATCAGAAGTTAATGGAGGTATTTTAGAGAAAATCACTTGCATTATTTCTGTCCATCAAATATCGTTTTTTATTTATATTTGTGAATCTGATAATGAAAACCTATTATATGCATGAATAGTTTCCCACAGATTACTTTGTCTTAATTCATTTATTATTCATTTCATATTTACAAAGCAAGCCGGCTACTTGGAATATGTGTAAATCTATGGCAATACAACATTGTGGTTAAATCTTAAAACAAATTGAGAGGATTCAAGTCTTAAAAGTGTCAATCAAAGGATCCTTTTTAAATATTCGATTTCTAACTTATCATCAATCCTTCCTCGACAACAACATTTGAACCTCTTTAAAAAATGAATAAAAATAATCTTCATCTTAATTCTTCAATGATTCTTCATCGTGTTAAAATACAGTCGAATATACCAATACCATTTTCCTGGTAAATGTGGATACTCTTAACATTATTTGAAATGTAACTTATTGATATCTATTTTAAAATTAAAATATAAAATTCAACAATTTATTAGAAACCCTTTTCCTTTTAAAAGTGTAGATTCCCAGATAATTGAATGATTAATTTCCTTCTTGCCAATGCAACTTAATAATATATATATTTTTCTCTGAGGTTTTTTCAGCAATTTTCTATCAAAAATGGCAAGAGTTTTAAACAAATATTTGTTTAAGATAAGTTACGAAAATATAAAAAGAAAAGTTTCTCAAAAAAACCGATGAAACAATTGTCCTTCCAATATGGAAAAGTTCAAAGAAGGGGCGATAAATTCTTTAACATTTTTGTCAATACTATTAGATGAAAGAAAATACTTAAATACCGACTTACCTAAAAGACTGTCGCAGAAAAATTTAAGGGTTAAGAAATTGAATGTAGAAAGCTTTTGTTATTATTTGAAAGAGGATAAAAGTTAGAATATTTGATACATTAAGTTGGTATTTTATAGTGTCATTGGAAAAATCCTGAAAAATAATATACTTATCTTAATAAATCTTAATAAAAAGACAAATAGGAAAAAATATTCACTTTATCGCAATGAAAATCAGCATATAACTGAATGAAAGTGTAAATTTTACTATTATTTAGAGTGATCACCATTAGCGGTTACAAAAGCCTTTAGGCTTCTCTCTGTCCAATTTAGTCATTACATCCATGATGGCATCATCTAAGGACTTCATTTTGTTATGGGGTTTTGACTTTAATTGTGAGTCAACTCCGC
Source organism: Bipalium vagum (assembly GCA_037834085.1). Lineage (NCBI taxonomy): Eukaryota > Metazoa > Platyhelminthes > Tricladida > Geoplanidae > Bipalium > Bipalium vagum. Next base: position 4,588 of record JBBMKC010044641.1, on the reverse strand, counting down.
CCAAAAAGAAATAATATAGGGGATTGCAGTCAGAGCTCGAATGTTATCACGTATCAGATGACAGAAGGTAAGGAAGACTTCCATAAAGCCATGCTTGCGTTTTCACAGCTTAATGAGCAAGACCAGAGCCTTGTTGAAAAATGTACTTTACTCCACCAACTATTTCATACAACTACGGTTTCATAACCGCGTCTAACATGGTGATATAAATTTCAGAATCCACTTTGTGACCACGTTGAAAAGGTAAGGTGACATTAGCCGCTCTTCACTGCTTCTCATCGTTTAGTTTGGGTTGAGATCGTTTATTGAGATATTTTCATTTGGTATTCAATTTATCTACGTTCTTTGTTTCTATATACTCTTTTGCTCACTTATAAACTTGGGTTAAACTATTCCATTATCTCTTTTGGCGAAATAATTCTACCGTTGTTATTTTTTGGTCATACACTGAACCAATGACGTATGTTAAATAATTCAAATTTAATTAATCTATTATATTGTTAAATTAGCTTACTTAGCTGATTGTCAGCACAATTTTTATCAGAAAAATAGTAGAAAAAACTGATAGTAAGAATAAAAAAAAATATAATAATAATAATAATATAATAATAATTTCATTTTATTTATTAAAAATATTATGAAAAAGATTGATTAGAAAAATATATAAATAAATGTTAAAATTAGGAAACAGTTATGAAAAAATTGGGATATATAAAAAGCTCACCATAAAGTCCGAAAAGCGTTCTCTCACCAAGTAGAGTAATTTGCAAAGATATAAAATCGAGAGAGAATATTTTGAAAAAGGTAAATGATTCGTTGAAAATGTAATTTTCTTTGGATATTGACGTTTGCTTTGATTGTTTTTCTTTACACGTGAGGCCTTTGAATAGTTTCAATTTAACATATATCCCTAAACATTTAAATTCCATTAAGCCCCCTTTTGACACACGTGTGGAGATGATCAGTGTAAAACTAATTTAAAAAATTAAATTTTTAAAGGAAAACAGGGTTTTTTGTAACGAGTTTAAAATCATGAAGTACATTTTTCTGCCATTATAAATTTAATTTTAAACTTGATAAAATTTCATTCGTTATTTTCATAAATAAATACTTGATTAAAGTGAAATCTAATTTCTTTTAAATTATGAAAAGTTTCAATAAATTTTATTTTTTTACTTTCATACTATTAAGTTTTTCGGAAATAAATTAGCGTTTTATATAAAGCAACTTTCGATAATTTTATTGTATATAAAATACGTATGAATGACATCATATGATATTCAGAATTGATGCTTAGATGATAAGGATTCATATTCTATATTAATTTATCCAAGCAATTATCAGTATCTATTTCAACTGTTTCTCAACACCTAAAGGAAATTAGCGAGGTTAAAAAGTTAATTAAGTGGATACCGCATTTATTAACTGATTATCAAAAACAAATGAGATAGAATATCGGCTCAACACTGATTCAAAGAAATAAAAATAATCCATTTTTGCGCAGAATAATTACGTGTGATGAAAAATGGACGTTTACGATAACCGTAAACGTCCATCTGAGTGGGTAGATCGTGGTTCAGTTCCAAATTGTTCTCCAAAACCAAGTTTGCATCCAAAAAAGATTTTGATATCAGTTTCGTGGTGTCAGACGGGTTTGATTCATTACGAATTCCTAAAAAACGGTGAATCAATAACATCAGATGTATATTGCAAATCAATTGGAACGTATGCATTAAAAATTAAAAGTTTTGCATCTAGCAATTGTCAACAGAAATATTTCAATTTTGCTGCATGATAATGCGAGGCCACATGTCGCAAAACAAACGCTGCAAAAGGTAAATGACCTTGGATATGAGATTCTTCCACATCCGGCATACTTACCGGACTTATTACTTATACGGATTATTATTTATTTCAAGCATTACATTATTTCCTGTCTCGAAAGGTTTTCAATAGTTACGACACTGTAAAAAAGGTATTTGAAGAATTCGTCGTTGTTTCTTGTAAACATGATTTCTATGAAAAAGGAATATTAAGTCTTCAATCACGTTGGGAACAATGTATTAAATGTAATGGCAATTATTTTTAATAAATAAATGTCTTAAGTCAAAAATTATTTCATTTTCTTTTTCATTCGAAAAAACGATAATTGATTTCCGAACAACCTGATATTTTTATGTTACATTTTGTTCATAAAGTGTAATTAGAAGTGCTTGCTTGAAAATAATCGAATAAATAATTTATTATTAATAAATTTATCTAGATATGAATGAATTTATGGAAAAGAATAAAAGATAGAAAAAGAATAAATAAAGATCTGTCTCATATTTTTTTAGTAAATAATATTTATTTTTTACTAAAAAATATTATATTGGGCTGTCTGGAAAGTTTGTGCGCTTTTTAAATAATTAATCAAAAAATTGTTTTTAAGGGACCAACAGTGGCTGTATTTGGTGAATTACGTATCTCAACAAGCTAACGTATTGTTATATGACCAATGAAAGTTTTTAAATCATCATTAAAAATATTAGTGGGGCGGCCATAGCATGCTTTGTATTGAGGAGAAAAATTAATGAACTATTTTTGTCATGTGTGTTGCTTTATTTTATTCTTACCGTAAAAAGCACAATTTTTTGAGGTCTATCTGTCGATAATTTCCATTTATTGTAGTAATATAATAAAACATGGCAGATATGTTTATTTTCATTATCCATTATCCAAATATAAATATCTTTCAATCAATAAAAATAAATTTTAAATCTGAGATCCCTAATGGCAAAAGACTTTTAAACCATTTATAAATAGACATTTCTCATTTTTTTAAGTGCGTGAAAATCAAACAAAATCGATTCATGTAAAAAAGTGTACGAACTTTTCGGACAACCCAATAATAAAAATAAAAATAAAGTCGAAAAAGAAAAGCGTTCATGTATGAAATGCGCTCACCGTTGAGACGATTTACCAAGTAAATAAATATTCATATAAATTATTATTATTTACGTAGCTTATAATTACTTCCAAGAATAACAACAATTATTTTAATTTTCACTTCGCTATTGAGATTTTAAATTAAATTAAATAATTTGTTTGAATTCTGATTACCATCGGATACATGGCAGACTATGTATTGAATTGATTTTATCAGAAGAAATTGATAAACAAAACCAATTAGTTTCTTCAGTATTGAATATTGATGCTTTATAATTATATCTCAATCATTGGAAGAATATTAATTTTAAACGAAAAGCTCTAAGAGAAAATCGAAAATCCTTAATATTTTCTTTAAATAATGTGGCTAATATTGATTTTTCAATATCTTTTATCCAAAAAAATTGAATTATATATTTTTATTTATCTTAAATAGTTTAACATCAGAATGCTGTAATAATAGTAATATACTGTAAAATCCCGAGTATAAGATGCAGCGCGTATTAGTTGCAGATGACATTTTATAAAAATGTATTTTTTAGTCGTATAAACTGTAGCACGTATGAACTGCACCATTTACGTTGAAAACAAATGATTTTAAAATCAGCAACCTATCATTAAAAAAAAATTTCACCGTGCAATTCGATATGATATTAATGAACCTGTTATTCGACGATGGATCGCCCAAGAGTCTGTTATCAAAGCAATGAATCAAAATTGAAGATCTTTGCGTGGTGGTAACGCTAGATATCCGGAATTGGAAACGAAATTACACGAATAGATCCTAATTCAACGTGGAATAGAACTTCAAGTGTCGGTTGTTCGAATTCGTTTACAGGCACAAGTAATTGCCAAAGAGATGAAGATTGAAGGATTTGTCGCGAGCTCTCAATGGACTGATAATTTCATGAAACGCAAGAATATTTGTGTTCGACGGTCTACCACAAAGCAACAATTGCCTAAAGATTGGGAATTTCAGATGGCCAAGTTTAGAAGCATCATCGCAGATTTAAAGAAGGATTTGCCCGATAATCAAATCGGTAATTTTGATGAAGTATCCGTTCAATGTGAAATGCCTTTAGAGTACACAGTTGAGACTAAAGGTGCCAATGAGGTCCGAATTAAAACTACAGGACATGAGAAATAACGATTTACCGTCAATCTATATGTTCTCAAAGATGGTACTATACTTCCGCCTTTTGTTATTTTGGGCACAAAGAAGCATCCAAAGACTTGCATTCCTGAATCAAAGCTTGTTATTGCAGGTAATGAATCTGGTTGGATGAATCATGAAACTCTTGAGATATAACTCAAGAAAGTATGGAAGAGTCGAATGACATAGCCTCCAAAGACACCATGGAACCAGGATCCATAAGCACCATCACTGCTTTTATTTGATATGCATCGCTCACATCTTTATCACTACACTTGATAAAATTAAGAAGGAATCCAAAGTTGCTTTCATACCTGACGGATTGACATCAAAGGTGCAGCTATTAGATCTTAATGTTAACCTTTCGTTCAAATCAAAATTGCGCAAGAAGTGTGAGGATTGGATCATTAAAGATTATGAAAACATCTACTACTAAGTCCGGAAATATGAAAGCAGCTGACTGGAATACTATTTTCGAATGGATTGTTTCCTCTTGGGAAGATGTTA